>CAUZXS010002681.1:12500-72500 GCA_963585895.1 Sepioteuthis lessoniana
CAACATTTACCATAGCGATGATGATGACGTCGGCGACGGCTATAATCTGCTATCCCCCCCACTCTCTTTCTCTCTCTCTCTCTCTCTGTCCCTCTCCCTCTTCCCAAGACAGCTGTCAGCAGTCACATTGTGCTAATTTTTTTGAGCATGGTATTTTGAGTTGCTCTTTCTATTGGCTACAGCCAAAAGCGAGATTTCGCTAACATTACAGTTATTATAAGGGTCTAGTGCTGGGCACGGATTACGCGTGTTCAACATTATAGCCGATTTTATGGGATGTTCAATGGATCTGACGGTGGCTGGACAAAGACCATCTGTTCAAAACAGCATCGTTGTATTATTCCCAGATATATTTATGAACTTTTGGCTACTTAGTTATCGAAACTTGAATAGATACATAATTTAATTGAGATCAGACTAAGTATGTTTGCTTGAAATTAATGGATGATTTTTAATCCGTTTTGAATAACATTGACCAAGTTATTGGTCGTGCCGGGTACGAGTAGCACTAGTCCCATCTCCGCCCCTGATATATATATATATATATATATATATATATATATATATATATATATACAAATTTCGTTGAATATAATAGACATTTTCTGTCTACATATTTTCCTGTTGATCCTTTCATATTGCTGTATCAATTTCATGATTGTTTATTTCCCAAGTACATTCTGCCTGACTTTGGGCCATCATTTGGGGAAAATTAATTCTATTAATTTTGGGTTGCATGTTTCTAATATGTAGTGCTTCAAGAATCTGTAGTTTTTGTTTGTTATTTTGATGTTCTAATATTGTTGTGTTTTTGGTGAGAATTTTCCGTACTTCTGTTGGTTTAACCTCAAGTACCCTATTGAGGAGACTTGCAATGCACCTTTCTGATACAAGTTCCATAGCACAGCATTTTAAAAAAAAACATTCATGCCCAACTACACTATTTATAGAACAATTTTAAGAGTAAATGCTACACACTGCAACGGACCAGATGTTCTTCTTTTTACAAAGTAGTAATGTACATGCAAAAGTTACATCACTTTTGTAATACATCCTCCCCTGATGATGGCCCAAAGTCGGGCAGAAAGTACTTGGGAAATAATTATGGAAAATATATCAATCAATTCCTGCTGAATACTTTAAAATCAATATGGCAATATGAAAGGATCAACTAGAAAATATGTAGACAGAAAATGTCTATTATATGAACAAAATTTGTATTAATGAAGAAATGCTGCCAAAATATATATATATATATATATATATATATATATATCTTTAAAAAACCTACAATTGTTGATATGCTATAAAATCTGACCAACCAACCTGAACTATAAGGCCATTTTATGTTATGTGATGGGAGAGTTTTTCCTTTCTTTTTTTTTTCTCTCTATGCTGATTCTTGAGGTGAAGAGCTATCGTATGATATTTTGTTGCTGCCTCCCACCAGACAGGACTTGACACAAGGTCAATAAGATGAAGAGTTATAATGACTGCAAAATAGTTCTCCTGAAAGTTGGTTTCTGTATAAAGATAAAATAATTACCCATGAAATAATTACCAATAATAGCGAGAAGAGTGATTAGCATAACAGAAATTCTATTAACAATTAAACATCTTGTTGATGTCTTAAGCATAACTTTTAAGCTGATTCATTCTTCACCCTTTATCAGATATTCCACGAGGTGGGGAAGAAAAAATAAAAATGGCTAAATGGTCATTAATATATAAGGGTGAGTTAAAAGTTTTGCAATATTTTGGTGTATGGTTGTTTGCAACACATATATCACTTGACCGAAGCAGTTCAAGCCATGGTTGGTAGTATCATGGTAGTTGGTGCGTTGACATGTTATGCATCACTTCACTCTGTGTCTGATTTGAAAGTCACACTGAGGAACATGCAGTGTAGTCTAATGCAGGACTTTAGGAGTTCTAACAGGACCATAACGCTACAGAAGCAACCAAAAATATTTGTTGTGCTGCAAAAAGGTAAAGGTGCAATTGATCACAGTGAGCAGATGATTGAAGAAATTTTGTTTGGGTTGCAAGAATGTTGACAATCAAGCAAGATCAGGTAGGCCTAAAGCCATGGATTCTGAAGCAGTGCACTAAGCCATAAAAGCTGACTTGGAGAGTATCAGGTGATCTCGGCATCTAATCAGTCCGTGTGGGATAGTCACCTTTATGACCTCAGTAATAACATCCAGAGTTGCCAAATTGTACCTCATGTTACCAAAAGATTGCAAAACTTTTGACTTTTCCTGCTATCAACTTGACCAATCTATTCTTTTGTGTGATACTAATTCTAATCCTTCCAATGGTGAGGCTCCAGTTCTGGGGAGGGAAGAGTCATTACAATCTGTTGACCCCGACCAAATCTGGTTCTAAACCAAAGATATTAGAATTCTATTATTTCTAGTGGAACTTATATAATCAAAATCATACAGATGCCATATATGTGTGTGTGTGTATATATATATATATATATATATAATGTAGTTTGCTATAACATCCCATGGTTTAAGTAGTGGAAGATAGTACAGAAAATTAAACTGACATATTTTGCTATATTCTGATAAAGCTAACTTTTCAATTTTTTTTGTATTGTTTTCCTTTATATATATATATATATATATATACTCTCATTCAGGGTTTTCAGACTATTGTCTTCATCTTTATTTTTATATTTACAATGTTTCAGCCAATATGTCCACCTGCCTTCTGGTGTTTGTCAAACTCAGGAGCCTACATGGAACTTTGAACCACGTCCTTTATTTAATCCACTGGGGTCACTTGATCTGATCCCTTCACCCATAACTGGGTCTAAGTGCTAAGTATTCCTGTATTGTTACTAAAGGAAAAGGGAAACCATCTGCCCTTATGGGATGAAGTTAAAATAATTGATAGAGAAGAACAGTGGAGAATTAGATGCTTTAAAGAATCAGCACATCTGTTGGGTTACAGTGACCTGTTGAGTAGACCAAGTATAGAGATGAATACAATATAGGAACCAATAATCAAAAGGGTTAGATTTTTAAAAAAATTGGAATATGAGCTCAGGTAAAAATTATACATAGTAGTAATAATTATAGTGATGTAAGAACATTAAGTTTATAAGTCCCAAAAATTCACTCTGAATTGTCCAGCAGAACATATAACATAATGGTTATAAGTGTTGATTCCCTAAGCTTCTAAAAGAGACAACCATCTGGAGGTTGCAGGTTCAATCTTGACTGCAGGTGAGTAACAATATAAGACTACTTGGCACTTATACCTGATTATGGTTAATGGAATGAGAACAAGTGACTCCCTCCCCTGTGGATTAAATAAAAGATGTGGTTCAAAGTTTCATGTAGGCTCCTGAGTTTGACGAACACCTGAAGAAAGCCAGAGGACATATCGGCAGAAACATTGTGAATATAACAATAAAGATGAAGACAATAGTCCGAAAATCCTGAATAATAAAAATCATCAAGCTTCAATTCAGACAACTAATATATTCTCTCATTAGACCAACAAAAGAAATTTATATAGATATATATATACAGTCGTGAGCATAAAGATCAGAATGATGTTAAGAAAAAGTCTAAATGTGAAATAACTTCTTTTTTCTTCCAAGTTTACAGTTGTCATAACTTTTGTCTAACTTTTTTTTTCTTTCAGTTTTGATATGGTTCATTTTGGACATGCCAATGCCATTCGGCAGGTAAGCACTGTTTATTTTCTATTATCATTTCAAAATAGCCATTACATTTCCAAAGTATAAATAATCCCATAATTTTTATGCAAACTACAATAGTTAAACATACAAGAGTTCTATTCTGACAGGAATGCTTGCATTAATTCTGGAACACAGACAAACCTTTTCTGTCAAGTGAGTACCAAAACTCGTTAGTCATCATATTTGCCAAACACATCCAGTTTGTTAATGCTGAAAATCTTTAAAGCTAAATGAAGTAGCTGTAAAGTCATTAGGAAGTTTTACTATATTGGTCTCACTATGTGGAAGTAGGTAACAAGATATCAGAAATTTCTTCATTTTTGAGTCTCTTTACTGTGGGATGTTCTGGATTAGAGGTAGTGATACTTCAGCCTTCAAATACCTGACCTCAGAGTTATCAACTGATAGAGACTGCATTATATGTATAAAATGTGTGTGTGTATATATATATATATATATATATATATATATATATCACAATCTATCATTTCAACATACATATATATGCTCCCCTCCCAGGTTGAGCATTCTGGTGAACGAATTAATGGCTGCCACTTGCATAATGCAATAAGCTCTTCAAACAAATTGAGCACTCTAGTATCCAATAGCATAAATTGTAAACAAACGAAACTTAATACAAAAATGTGTTAAATTCCCAAGCTGATGTCTGTTGCTAAATAGGCTGAGTGGTAAGTTATTGTTTTAACATAAAGTTATACAGGTTTTGATATCAGTTTGAAGCATCCAGTATGTATAGCCACATTGAAGAGTTGTGATACAATGAAATAATCTGTCTGTGGAAGACTATATATATATATATGTCTTTGTGTGTGTGTGTATATATATATATATATATATATATATATATATATATGGTGGGGGTGTAAGACTTTTATGTTAGAATGTTCTGTAATATATTGACCTGCAATGAACCTGGCAGATATAGTTAAAAGATACACCCAGCTGTAGATAAATCCAATAAAGTGACTACTGGAAAACAAGCAATGCATGGGTGTAAGCCGTAACCAATGAACAACAAGCATTGTGTGGGTGATTAGCCATGGCCATGTGGGTCGTGTGGGAATTTGAAGATTATATAAGGTCTAGAATTTTGCCTGAAGTCAGTTACTACTGGCCGTCCCAACTCACGATAATTCCTTTGTGTGCCCAAATTCTCTCAGATTGCGCTCCTGCTCTACACAAGTGTTACCATCAAAAAAAAAAAAATATATATATATAAGCATGTCTTTCAACTGTTGTCTTGGCTGGTGCAATCACTGAACTTAAATCCCCTTTAACTGTTGTGAGATAAACTTAACGGAAAAGTCAGAGCTAAACAACCTACAAGTGATGTTCACCTCTGGCAACTCTCTTGCATGAAATCTGGCCAAAACTAACTTCAGATCAACTTCCAGATTTTGGTGGAAAAAATGCTGAGAATCTGAAGTAGTGAGAGTGGCAAAAGGTTGGGGAGTCATTTTGATGAATCAAAAGTTTAAGAAGTTTTTTTTGTGTTTTTTTGTTTTAATTTGTATTTGATGTGGCTCAGGAAGACTTGTATTTGGTATAATAAATAAAACCATTGTGGTGCTTAAAACTTGTTTCATTGAAAATAACATTTTTAGGATGAGAAATAAAAATTTTTTCGGGTGGATAAATACTTTTGACTGGTAGTGTGTGTATATATATATATATATATATATATATATATGCATCTACCTAACAAATCTACCATAAGTAGAATGCAGTTCAAAGGTCAATATTCAAGTGGAATTAAACTGGTCTGAATTCAGAGTTTTTCTTCTACATTGGTTACCATAGCAAGATTAAAGAGTTCAGTTTGCCCAGTGTGTGTGTGTGTGTGTGTGTGAGTATGGAGGCATTTGTAGTGCAATGGTTATCATGAAATGAACATGGCAACCTGAGTTCAAATCCTGGCTGAAGCTGTTTGCATTTCACATAGCCCTTAATGTACTTGGGGAAAGACATGAATCCAATGGAAAAATAGTAGGGCAGACTAGGTTCTTTAATCTTGGTACTAGAGCTGGTCTAAGAGAAGGAAAACTCTGAATTCAAACCTGTAAAATTCTGCTCAAAATTTGACCTTGTGTCACATCTTGTTTGTGAGGAGGAATTAGGTAAATACATATATATATATGTGTGTGTGTGTGTGTGTGCCTACATATATATATGTATATGTGTGTATATATGTATATGTGTGTATATATATATGTATATGTGTGTGTATATATATATGTATATGTGTGTATATATATGTATATGTGTATATATATGTATATATATATGTATATGTGTATATATATATATATGTATATGTGTGTATGTATATGTGTGTGTGTGTGTGTGTGTGTACCGGCTCATTGGCCTAGTGAGTAGAGTGTTCGCCAATGGTCCGGGAGACCTGGGTTCAATCCCAGGTCACGTCATACCAAAGACTTTAAAAATGGTACTTGATACCTCCTTGCTTAACACTCAGCAATATAAGGTACGTATCAAGGGTAAAGTAGAGCAATCCAGGGAAAGAAGTAGCGCCCTTCCCTACATCTCTTTGTTGTAGCTATTGAAAAGGGAGCCTTCTGGTCGCCTTCAACTACGGTCGCCAACTTTACTTTACTTATATATATGTGTGTGTCTATATATGTGTCTGTGTCTACGTATATGTATATGTGTGTATGTTTTCAAATATATATATATATATCTGTGGATGTCTTTATATATATATATACATATATATTTATATGTGTGTGTGTGTGTGTCTACATACATATATATCTTTGTGTGTGTGTACATATATGTGTGTGTGTCTGTCTGTCTACATATATGAATATGTTTGTGTGAGAGAGTAGCATAATGGTTATCTTCATACGAAATGGTAAGCTGGGTTAAGATTTTGCTGCCTTCACTCCATTATTGGAAAAGGCAGAAACCCTTCTCGTCTTTTGATAAAATAGTTCTGCAGACTGGGCTCTTTAAATTTAGTAGAGCAACCTGTTGAGTTGAATTCAAATCCCTGACCAATATATCAAGGGTCAGTATGGCATGGTAAGGCTCATTACTTCCCACCTTTTGGCCTTAATCTTGCTGCAAACTGAGAAAAATATTGATGGGATGGGATATCTAAGTTAAAATCGTTAACTTAATATACATAAATGGATTCTTCTCTGTCTAAAATTCTCCCCCAAAATATTTTCCTATAATAAAATACCAATATTAATAATCTGTTTTTATAAACCACTAAATTATAGTCTAAAGTGTGGTTGGAAGTGTAATTAAAAGAAACTCTAGTGGCAAAAAAAGATCAATAAACCTGATGATGTCAAATTCCAAACCTACCAGACCATGGAAACTGTCTACTCACGGAGCCCAGGATGAGACAACAACACTTATTACCAAATACAACTATTAAGGTTTACATTTTTTGTTTTCTCTCTCACCCAAGAACATTCGGTTGGAAATATTCTTGAGTATTTTCTTTGCAGTTAATTGGCTTGCATATTTGGCTTTTGGCCTGAAAACTTACACTAAATCTGCACAAATAATTAAAAGGCAAAGACCAAGTTTCATTGTTGTTGTTGAATATTTATTATGTAGGTCAACTAAAGTACAGTGTTTTTAAAGCTTTTATTACCCTAGAACATAGTACAACCTTTGTCATACATATATATATATATATATATATATATATATATATATATATACCCTATAAAAGAAAAATCTTTAAAAACCACTTGTATTTGTTTGTGATAATATTTATTTCAGCAGATTCTATTTTAGAATTTTCTTTTTTAATATCCATGTAATTCAAAATCCAAGAAAGAGCTCAGTGTAAAATCATCATCATGTCGTGCCACTAGCACAGATATCCCTGACCCTCTCTCACCACTTTTCCCTATCGTTCATTGCCTCTGGCAGGTCTTCAGGGCTACATTCCATATCCTCACATAGCTGCCGAATGTATGTTCGTGCTGGTCGTCCTGCTTTTGCCCGGCCATATATGGGGGTCCATAAGAGTGCATCACTTATGAGCTTGTCCCTGCTTCTCCAGCAGTGTCCTGTATGTCTGGTTCGTCTAACTTGGATAGTTTTCGTGATAGGAGTCAGGTGGCCGTATAGTTGGTGTCTTGTGGGGTGTTGCCGCCAGGACTTGTTCAATATTGCTTGCAGCATTCTTGTGTAATTGCCGTCTAGCTTCTTCTCCAGCCGTTTTGTTAGCGTCCATGTAGTGCATCCATATAGCAGTATCAATACGACAGCTGCCTGGAAGAAACTGTGTTTCATTTTATCGGTTAGGTCTGATTTCCATGTGATTGATAGCCTATTGATAGCTGTCCATGCCTTCGTTAACTGCGTGTCGATGTCCTTTTTGGTTGATGAGATGCTGCTTCCTCGGTAAGTGAATTTGTCTACTAGTTTAAGAGGGATTCCGTCTAGTGTGGAGATGTCACCTGTTCAGTGTGAAATAATGTTAATTAAAATACAAAGCAAATAATTCCATATAAAAGAAAAAAAACCTTTAAAAATTTCTCATATGAGAGATTTTTAAAGTTTTTTTTTCTTTTGTACGGAATTATTTGCTTTGTATTTTAATTATCATTATACATTGAGCTTTCTGGATATTGAAAAAAGAAAATCCTAAAATAGAATCGCTCCCACCATCAGCCAACTTGGATTTGAATGATATAAGTATATATATATATATATATTCGCATACACACACACACACACATGCTAAAGCTAATATATGTATTTACCTAATCTTTTTACATAAGCAGGATGTGACATAAGGTCAATTTTTTAGCAAAGTTTGATAGGTTTGAATTCAGAGTTTTCCTTCTCTTAGACCAGTTGCCATATCAAGGTAAAAAAATCTAATCTGCCCTTCTATATACCCATAACTGGAGGGAGAATAGTCGGATTCATGCCTTTGGGAAAGGTATGAGCACTTTGTGAAATGCAAATAGCCTCGTCCAGGTTGAAACTCGAGTAACTGTGTCCTTTTTCTACAAGTTGCACCATAATTGATGGGAGGGAGAGTGTTGTTGAATTGTTTATGAAGCGGGTGCAATTCATCATTATTTTTGGTTTTAGTTTTAGGGTGTCTTGCTTAGTGGGGTGGAGATGACTTTGGTTGTCAGGTTTTTGGTTTGCATATGGGGATATCCCTGTGCTGAGAACCATCATTTAAGTTTATTGCTTTTTCTTTTTAATTCGGCGTCATCTGCGCAGATACTTTTCTCAGTCTGATCACTCATGAGTAGGGAAGGCTGTTTTTGAGATGTTTGGGATGAGAAGATCTGTAATAAAAATAGTTGTGTGGGTTTTGTTTGTAATATTGTTGGTTGTTATCTGTTTTTGTCAATATCTAAAAATACAATTTGATATGTTGACTTTTCATGGTTGAATTTGATCAAGTCATGTATCATATTTATGCTGGTTTTTTATTATTATAAAATTATTCTGTTTTTCCTCTTCACCTATGTATATGAAAAATATGTTATCATATGATAGATATGTTATCAATGTAACTTGTGTAAAAGAGATAGCCAATCTTAATTTCTAGGTAAATGCTTTCAGATTTGTCCATAGTTGCATATGAAGGGGCTGCAACATTGCCCATGTTGCATCCTTTTAATTGTATGAAATGTTGACCATCAAAGTTGAAGTTAGTTAATGATATTACTTGTTGCATTTGTGTTGTCATTACTTTTGTGGGAGGAGGTGCCCATGGTGTAATGGTTATCGTCATAGGAAATGGACACGGCGACACGAGTTCAAATCCTGGACGAGACTAATTGCATTTCACATAGCACTAATACCCTTGGGAAAGGTATGAATCCAATTATTCTCCCTCCAGCTATCGGTAAATAGTAGGGCAGACTAGGTTCTTCAGCTTTGGTGAGGCAACTAGTCTAGAAGAAGGAAAACTCTGAATTCAAACCTGTTAAACTTCGCTTAAAAATTGACCTTGTGTCACATCCTGCCCGAGCGGAGGGGTTGGTAAATATGTTTACTTTTGTGGGAGGGGATTTTCTTTTCGGTGTTCTTCCAAAGTTAAAAACCCCTTATTGTGTTTGATATTGGAGTATACAGATCTGACATCTATTGTGACTAGAATTGCATCTTTTGGTATTGTTTTGAGATCATTAATTTTGTTTGGGAAGTCTATCATATCTTTTATGAAGGATTTTAATTCCTTAGCAAATGGTTGTATGTAGTGATTTACATATTTGGATAGTTTGGTTATGTGACAGTTCATTGAGGAAATTACTGGTTTTCCAGAATTTTTCATTTCACATATTTTTGGTAGCAGATAGAAATGGGCAGGTTTTGCATTGCTAAGATTTAGTATCTTTGATGTTTCTTTGTCAGTAAGATCCACATGATCATAACACAAGCCGATAAAGGTGGAACAACAATCTTCTGAAGCATTGATGAATATCTCAAAGAAACTTACAAACAACTAAATAACGAAGAATTCTCCTACGAACTTCCAACCAACCACTTTGAAGATTACTAAGATATTTTAAATTCATTAAAAAATATGGTCCGAAAAAATATTATTGAAATGTGCACACTGCCAAATGCAATATTTTGGAAAGCCAAAATGGCTATTTTACTTTAGATTAAATAAGTACAGACACAGGATCAAATCTATGGATCAGAAGAATCTAATATTATTTGAACAATATCTTTAATAAAGATGCAAAATTTACAATTATAGAAAGAATTGAAAAAGATATATACATAAAATCAATAATTGAGAAAGAAAGAAGACAAATGGATAAAAGTCTAAAAAAAATAATTATCATTTGGATTTGATATGAAACTTAATCATCCGACTCATGACAATAAATAGCTACTGATTTGGAAGTTCACTCCTTGAAAATAACACTGAAAAAATCTACACAAACAAGCCAGGTAAAGTTATGACTAATTTGATACACACTCACCTTTAAATCTAATTAAAATAGGTGCTCTCACAAGAGAGAAGCAGATATATATATATATATATATATGAGACCAATGACTCACTTTGATTAGGCAGTATTCTTTAGTCTAAGGAATATGCTACACCAACATTTTATATAGATAGAATATACACATACTAAAACTTATACATGCATGTATTATAAACATATCAAAATTGTATAAACTGTACAAAGTTTATTAATATATTTTGTGTTCTTTTCATAATTAATGCCCCTTGTTAACAAAGAAATAGTAAAAAGGTAAAATCGGATATGTTAATTTTCATCATGATTTTTGTATAATTTAAACAGTTTTTAATTGGTTATTTATTTAAACAAAATAACTGACAAGTTATTTTAAAATATCTTCAACATTTGGAATATAAATGATGTCACCAGTCAATGACACAGTTTCAAGTTAAATGTTTAACAAATCTCTATTTAATATAAAAATTTTAGACTTTTTGCTATTTCTTTCTTAAAGATGGCTGATGTTGAAAGCACTGGAAGGGTGTATTTTTCTGAAATTTGGACAGTTTTTATGATTTAGAAATTAAGCTATTTTTTATGAATTTGCACATTTTCATTAATTATTTTTCTGTAATAAAACAAGATATAAATCAAAATTTACATGTATTTATATTAAAGTTAAACAAAAATGAGCCAAAATATTTAGAAGTGAATAGTTTTTCAAGATTTGCGACTGTTTTACATATCTACCCCTTAATATCCTCTTAGTTTCACATATCTACCCCTTAATATCCTCTCTCCTCAGGTTTTTAAAATTTGAATTACAAAATCAAAATTTGAAGAAAAAAATCGTTGTTTTCAATTTACTTCAGACAAAATAACACTTTCTGCCGAGGAACAAGATAAATTTAAAAAATTTGTTACTTAGATTAATATTTGTTTATATTCTCTTGTATTAATAATGAATTTTAAAAAATATTTTATAAAAAAAATCTTTCATTATACTTTAGAGTGATAATGAAAGTCACAAACATGTCAAATAATTTTCCATTTTTAAAATCTTAATAATTGATTTGTTTCTATGATTATGGCAACATTTCTGACTTCAAATTAAAAGAATTTTTTTTGTATCCAAGGAAGCTATAAAAGTTAAACATGATATTTGAATAAATTATTTTCAAGAAGTCAGATTTCTTCTTTTTTTTTTTTTTTTTTTTTTTTTTTTTAAATCATATTTCTTAAGCATGCACACACACACACACACACACACACACACACACACACACACACACACACACACGCACGATATGCTCATGAGATTAGATAACTTCCCTAAATGTCACGTGACAACCAATTAGTTAATTATTCTAAATGTTAACTTAGTCTGAATTTATAAGATGAGTAATTGTCATTATTATCTACTGATCTCTTCAGATTAGTATCCTGATCTTGATTGTTTTAGTCACATTTCAGTTGTTTCTTTACATGAGGAGGAGGAGGAATAATAATAATGATAATAATAATAATAATACAACAACACCACCACCACTACCACCACCGATCTATTGAGACTAGTATCTTCGTTTTGGTTGTTTTAGTTCCAACATTTCAACTGTTTCTTCACATGAAGAATTATCATTATTATACACTGATTTATTCAGACTAGTATCTTCATCTTGATTGTATATTATAGTCACATTTCCATTATTTTATCTTCAAACTTTTTTCAAGTGCTATGCAAAGCTAAATTTATTAAATATTAAAAAACAAAATTTTGAATGTTGATTTTCTAGCCAGGCAGACCCTCCCTACTTGGTTGTTTGGTGCTACACAATTATCCCCACTTTTTCACTGGCCCTGTGCCATACAAAGCAAAGACTAATAAACATTCAAATTACATTATTTGTTGTTTCCAGACATTATGTATCTAGCCTAGGGTTTTTCAAATAATCTTGACATGTTGGAGATATTGATCTTCAATAATCAATGAACAAAAATATCTCTCTCAGCTGAATTGCTACACATCCAAGCTGTTTCTCATTCAGTCTTATAAAAACTGGACTTGGTCATTTTGACTAGATCCTGAATTCAGCATTGATAATTAAAAACAAAAACAAAAAATGTTTCTTTTGCCACTGAATCAGAAATAATTGTTTACCAAAGACGAGACTTAATGTCCTGGTTGTATATCTATCTATATATTATTACATTGTTTTCATGAATTAGAATCTGCTTATTGTATCCCTTGCAGAAGGGTAAGATATCCCCACCCCTGCTCTAAACAAAAAAAGGTGTCCTGGCTATGAAACTAAAGTTTCATTTGGTGATAAGATTCCAGATCAAGGTAATATGTAGTATCCCTTCATTGTCATTACTCCCAGGTCCACTCTGTTCAAGAGTGGTAGTACCAGTTAGTCTCATCTCTGGGTTTAATAGAACTTTTTAAAAATTAATAAATTGAAATAAGTTAGCCAACTTTTTTTAAAGGAAACTTGAAGGCTCCCTTTTCAATAGCTACTACACCAAGGTGTAGGGAAGGGTGTTACTCCTTTCCCTGGATTGCTCCACTTATTCTTGATCCATACCTTATAATGCTGTGTATTAAGCAAGGAGGCATCAAGTACCATTTTCTGAGTCTTTGGTATAACTTGACCTGGAATTGAACCCTGGTCTCCTTGGACCATTGGCAAGCACTCTAACCATTATGCCAATGGGCTGGTCAATGTCAGATTAAAATACTTGATACCATTTAACTGTAAATTATTTGTATTAAGAATAGTTACTTAAAACTATAAGTATTTGCTAAGAATTATTATTAGTTACTTGAAACCAGCTCATTGGCCCAGTGGGTAGAGTGTTTGCCAATGGTCCGGGAGACCTGGGTTCAATCCCAAGTCGCATCATACCAAAGACTTTAAAAATGGTACCTGATACTTCCTTGCTTAACACTCAGCAATATAAGGTACGTATGAAGGGTAAAGTGGAGCAATCCAGAGAAAGGAGTAGCGCCCTCCCCTACACTTCGATGTAGTAGCCTTCTGGTCGCCCTCAACTACGATCGCCAACTTACTTTTCTTACTTACTTGAAACCATATAGCTGTGTGCAAACAAGTGACTATTATTTAATAGAAGTAATTGAAATCATATAAATATTTGTATTATAAAGAAATATTTGAAGCCATATATCCGTGTGTAAATTATTTGTATTATATAGGAATACTTGATATCATATAATTGTGTGTAAGAAAACTCAAAAGAAAGAATTGCTCAAAAAACATAAATGAAAAACGTTCACACTTCACTGACCTTTAAAAAATCCAGACAGGTTGACTTGCTATTAAAATCAATCAATGATATCTGTATTGATTATACTGTTTTACAGCCAAACCATATTTCTATATTACTGTAAATTATATAACTGATCATAATAAAATTTTCATTACAGCAATGCACTTAAAATTATGTTTAAGAATAATGCAATTTTCAGTCCCATTTGCAATGAAATAAAAATTTTGTGAAGTCTGCATTGATACTTAGTTATTTTAGATTATTTCAAACTCTAAAATTAAATTTCTTCTCTCCTTTGTAAATTGAAGTATCAATATCATTATGGACTACTGTGACAACAGGCTTGGAGGTCATTTTGTTCTATTATATTATTTTATTTATTTATTAAAAATAAAATTAATAATAATCCATGCAAAGTTTGAGCTTAAATCAACAAGTCTATTTCTTATATGGTTTAGTGGTTATCAACATATATCTTCATATATAGGAGTCATTTAAAAAGTTCTAAGCTTCACCAAGAAGGAGTCAGAGAAACAAGATAATTCTTCACTACTTTTTTATATTGTCTCCCTCGACATCAGTGCAATTGGTTCAACAATGCTCAATCATTACAAATCCCATCGTAGAAGAAGGTGGCATCCTAGTCTGCGAAAAACTGTACACATGACTTCTTCATTATTTCCAAAATGGCAACCATGCAAATGGGATTTGAGTTTAAAAAACAGAAAGTAGTCTGATGGGGCTAAGTCTGGTGAGTAAGGGAGATAGGGTAGCAATTCAAAGTTACAGTTGGCTGCTTCAGCTACTGCAACCTGATCAGTATGAATAAGCACATTATCCTGGAGCAAGTGCATGCTTGTCCTCAGCTTCCCTTTGTGTTTTGACTTGATTGCTTCTTTCAGTTGTCTTAATTCTGATGCATAGTATTGTCCATTAATAGTTTTCCCTTTTCCAGGTAGTCTATTATGATTATGCCTGAAGAATCTCAAAAAACAGAAGCCATCACCTTGCCAACATATGCTGTTTCCTGCTTGAACTTCTTTGGACGTGGAGAGCTAGAATTTTTCTCCTGTTTGCTTTGAATCTTAGAGTCAGGTTCAAAGTGATGAAACCAGGTTTCATCTTGAGTGACTAATCTGTGGTGAAAATTCTTAGGGTTAATCTGGAAGTTAGAAGTGTTCTGGAAATGTCAACCTTTTTCAGCTTGTTCTCTG
The DNA here is from genome assembly GCA_963585895.1 of Sepioteuthis lessoniana. NCBI lineage: Eukaryota > Metazoa > Mollusca > Cephalopoda > Myopsida > Loliginidae > Sepioteuthis > Sepioteuthis lessoniana. The sequence continues at coordinate 27,683 of CAUZXS010002681.1, forward strand.
ACATTAGCATTCTTGGGACCCATCTCGTAGACAGCATCCTCATCTCCAAGATCTCAGGTGAAACAGTGTGGATTGAACCAGAACTTATGCTTAGCTATCTGCTGGATAATAAGATGTCTGTCATCCAAAACCTTTTCATGAATGGCATTAACCTGTCCATGAGTGATTGGGGTTTATGGATATCCTGACCGTGGGTCATCTCCTGTGCTGTCCCTGCCTCCACTTGAATTTCAAATCCCACTTCTTCACAATTGCATGGGAAGGGAGTCCTCGGTGAGTATCTGTAGTATGTACTCATGAATTTCTTTGGGTGCAGATATTTTGACTGTTTGGGACTCTATTTTGTCCATTTTTAGATTTGTCACATACTTCTCACCTTTTTATGGGCCTCACCTGTTCAGAAATTAAGACAAAAATCTGAATTAGTTTTTCTAGTTTTATAAAAAGTTGTCGTATGTTGCTATAAAAATATAGCTTTTCTTTCTAGATAAGCATGAGAACTTTTTGAAGAACCCTTATATATATATATATATATATATATATATATATATATATATATAACGGCTTCAGGAAAAAAATGAAAACTAACCTTGTTTAAATCCTATGAAAACAAATTTTACTATTCTTGAAAATGAAAGTAGATGCTGTTGAAAGGGCTTGAAATTCTAAATTTTTTGGATAATCTCTTAATCTGGATTTATGTTTCATTCTTTGCAAACAAGATAAACTTTTGTATCGGATCTTTTAATCATAATATAAGTTTATCTTTTAGGACTGATAAGAATATAGCTTCTTTTTTTTCCATGGAAAAAATATATTAAATAACTTCAATTTTGATTTTCATTTTAATGACACTATCGATAACCAGCATTCCCTCCCTCTCTCAAACAACATGTATGTTGATAAGAACAAATCACATGAAATAACTTATTCATCATAGACTATCCTTCTAGATATCAGAATATTGATTAACTAATTTTGGAATTTGATTCAAATCAACATTTTTCAGTGAAAACTGTATTCTTTTTTAACTCTGTTGGTATTAATGAAAAACTGCAATTCCTAGATGTATATATGTACATATGAACTGCAATGTATATATGTACATATGAAGACCCAATGAAAAGCAAATAAACATGTAAAAAGCCAGTTCACACCATTCTTTAAATGGCTTGAGACAATGAAAATTAACGTTGTTTAAATGCTATAAAAACAAATTTTGCTATTCTTGTAAATGGCTACTGACACAGCAAAAAATGCTTGAAACCTTAAATTCTTCAGATACAAGGATCATTAAATAAGTTTCCAGACTTTTTTTCGTATGGGCACTTTTATTGATAGTACACACATGAAACTCTAGTCCCCTTTGAAGTAATCTCCTCTGGCTGCAATGCACTTGTTGTACCGTTACAACAACTTCTGGAAGGCCCCATTAAAGTCCTCTTGTGTGAGCGTGTCAATGACCTTCGTCACAGCCTCTTTCTTCTCCTCAATTGTCTCATAACGACAGTCTCCGAGCTTAGGGAATAACCAAAAGTCATGGGGAGCAAGGTCTGAACTATAGGGAGGGTGAGGAACTGTCTTGATGCCCATCTTGGTCAAATAGTCTGTGACAAGGATGGAGTTGTGGACTTGTGCATTGTCCTGGTGGAAATGCCACTGACCCGATTTGAAGAGTGCTGGCCTCTTCCCTAGGAATCTCTTCCTGAACTCCCTTAAAACCTCAACATAGTAACCCTAACCCTAACCCTAACCCTTTGGCCAATCAACTCTGGTGTTTTGACTTCCTTACTCCTCTCACACCTCTCATCATCCCTTACAGACTCCGTGCCTTCCTTGAATCTCTTATGCCACTCAAAAACTGATGCTCGATTCATGTAAGATGCTCTAAAAGCAGTCTGAAGCATTCCATAGGTTTCTGTGGCATTTTTTCCAAGTTTAAAACAGAATTTTATTGCATATCATTCTTCTAAAGTGTCAGATTGCATTTTTGAAATTCACCAGCTGTGACAATCAGGCTTTAGTAGAGTGTATTCCAATTGCTGCTGTAGCTGTTGATTTGAACCTGAAATCTTAAAATTTCATCAGTCATCTCATAAGATGTATAGCAATAACATCCTACGACAATTTTAAATGCCTGTGCAAAAAAGTCTGGAAACTTATTGAATGCACCACATAATTTTTACTTTCATTTGATCTGGTTTTAAGTTATCTTGTTCATAAACAAGAAAACTTTTTAAAAAATTAATTATTTCTTATTTATTCTCTAATTTCTTTTTAACCAAAATTGCATATTGAACTTTATCATAGTAACTTTTGAATTGCTGAATCAGCGTAATGTCTGAAATTATTTCTCTGAAAAGTATGATAAAAAAAAAGAAATTAGAAGAAAATGAAATCTCTTGAAAGAGGTGTCCTCATAAAAATGACATACCCTGTATCAGATGAGGATCGTTTAAAAAGTTCTAAGTCTTTCTCAGAAAGAAGAACATAGCTAACCATTTTTGTTGCTATGGCAACACACTACCACTTCTTATAAAACTAAGAAAAACTAAATCTGATTTTTCTTGTTTTATAAGAAATGATTGTATGTTGCCATGACAAAAATGTTCTGCTATGTTCTGGTTAAGGCTTAGAACTTTTTGAACGATCATCATATGTCAATTTTGGTCTTTGCTTATTGTCTATTAGTACTTTTAGTAATGTTTAAATCATAAAATTGGTAATCATTAAACTGAAAGAAAGTTTTTGACATTTGTTTACTAAGTACTATCAGTCATATGGATTACACAAGCAACAAGAAAATGGCAACTTTCAAATGTGATTATTTTTGGAAATAGGACATGAGTTAATAACGTTGTTTTTTTTTTCTAATGCGTGGTTCACTAGATTTTGGCATGTCAACCTGCAGTCTAATTACGCATAACCTGATTGTGGTTAAATTGAAAAGGAAAAAATGTGTCAATCTTATATTTGTTTGGTAAATTCATTGTTCTTAAATGTTGTTTCTTGAGGCTGCACAAAGATGCAGTTTTTGTGAATATCTGCCTGCATTTTCAGTGCATAGTAAATTTAGCTTATGAATTTCTACAGTAAAGTGAACATGTGCATTTCTATTGTAAAATTAACTGATCTAGTGATGAATAATACTTAGTAAACTCCCTGGCACAGGTAATTCACCCTGGGGATTAATCATCTTGCTCAACTTCAATAGGGCATTGGCCCAAGGCAGGACCTCTCCAATTGTGGTAAAAGGGGGAAAGTCAAGATCAATCTCTGAGGCAGCCCAAAAAGGTGAATGCCAACAAAGTTGAGATATTTTTGGCACCATATTCCAGGCAGTATCTCTCCTATTGCACTAAAAGCAGAAAATTCAGAGTTAATACCTACTGTCTGGGTCACCTCTCCAAAAAGAGAATGTTAAAATGATTCATTATATTAATTTTCAGTGCATTTCTATAGTTAAATGAACCAGTCTAGTCATGAATAATACTTGGTAGAACCCCCCCCCCCACATAGCCCAGGTAAATCACTGTGGGGATATTATCTAGATCAGCTTCAGTGTTATATATGTTGTTATTAATTCACAGATTTTACTGTTAAAATAGAAATCAACTACAAATTATCTGAAATTTTATTTATAGTTTAAATTTGTGCATTTATGCCTGTACACTGTGGAATTTCCCCAGGTACTGTCAGTACTACTGTATGAATGCACCACTTGGACTCTCATAAAACGCATGGGGAAAATTGTAGATGGAAACTACACAAAGATGCTACCTGCTGTTTTGAACAAATCCTGGAGGCAATATCCTCACAAAATGGTAGCTGTTGGCCATTTACCTCCCATCTCACAAATCACTCAAATAAGATGCATAAGACGTACTGGAAACTACAGGAGAAGTAAAGATGAATTCATAAGCAATGTCCTGTTATAGACTACTACATATGGGCACACCAGGATTGGTCAACCAGTAAGGACTTATATCCATCAGTCCTGTGTGGATACTGGATGCAAAATGTAAAGGACCGGTCAGAAGTGATAGGACGACATGATGATGATGATGATGACGTATATACGTTTGTGTGTCCTAGTGCATTTACACAAACTTACATGCAAAGATAAACTTAACCCATTATGCTGGGGGGGGGTGTAAGTTGATCTACATACAAATTCACACATGAAGCAATGCATTGTGGGATATTACTGAAGACATCAAAGAATACTCTGCCTTTTTCCTTTTGATAGAATGGATTTGTATGTATCCTTTGTTTACATACTATGTAGACGTAGATCTGGAGTAACCTCAAGGATAAGACTTTTGGGCTCAGTCTGAAGAGTTATTCCTTTCAGTCTATTTGAAATCAATTAAAAGTCATTTGATTCAACGTCTTCACTCAAAATCATCATGAATGATTATTTTAACTCCCTGATTTTTATAGCTTTCTTATAGTTTCATGCCTTAAAATGTTGGTTTAGATAAATTTTGCTGATATTGTTCTTAATATAAACAAAAAAAATAACATTGTTATTTTGGTCCCAATGAAAATCAGCCCCCCCCAAAAAAAATTAAATCTTTCTAAAGATTTGACATCAATGAAGAAATTTCTGGCTGAAATAATAAAAATGATCTTTAAAAATCTCAAAAGTATTTTACTGTCCATTTTTAAAAGAATATTTTATTTTTTTCTACTTAACAGCTAAATTTTCAAAAAGTAATTTTTTTTCTGTTTATTATATGTTTTTCTCTTTTTTCCTTTTCTCTCTCTCTCTCTAAAAAACAAGATTAAAGGTTTTTCATTTGAATCAAGACAGGATATAACTAATATATACATCTAAGACCAGTCTTATTTAAACTAGTCAAGCAAGGTGACCACAAGTTTAGCTTGCCTGGGGTACCAAGAATCCTCAGACCAATCTTGTTTAAAATAGTCAAACAGATGGCTACAAGTGCTTGGCACTAAATAAGGATTAAGATCAATACTTTCAACTGTATTTGAGATGAGCTAACACGTTGCTCCAAGGCAAGGTACTCTTGGTTTCTTTTTCTTGGTTTGTGTGGAAGTGTTTATTGGCATGTAGATATGGCAAATACAATTGCATGTCAGTCTTATATGGCTGGTTGTCATAAACAGCTGTTCTTAATACATGTGAAAAATACTCAAAAATGAACTTAGTCATTATTGATCTTTGTCTCTCTTCTGCCTGTGGCAATCTTTCAATATAGCCTGCACAGTTTAGGTTGCTAAATGCCACAATCCCGTGTTGTGTACAGTAATCAGTCACATGTTTTAGTCAAAACAAGTGATGAGTCAGCTCCACTAGAAAAAAAAATGATTTAAAAGATATCCACATATGGCTGATTTTATTGATGATAATTTTTCTAGTTCAATTTGACCTGTTGGGTGTGAAGGTCAATGTGTGACACCTTCCAACATGGGCTTGGGCATTGATCTCTCACTATAACAAAACTGACAATAGCCAAAGATCCTTCGCCCATTTTGTCCAACAGTTGGATCCTAACTCTTCTGTTAATATTCCCCATGACCCACTACGGTCTATGGGGAAATAGGGAGCAGTGCAACTAGCAATACCCTGGGCTACAACTTGCCCCTCTCCTTACTGCTTCTTTGAATATATGGAGCTCTTGCTTCTGGAAAAGACCTCTCCACCAATATGTGGACCTCCTAGAATTAAAGTTCTTTAGAAAATTATACCCTTGTTTACTGACCTCTGACCATACTAGCACTGAAGATTTCTATTATGATAGACATTTAAAAAAACTAACCTTTTATCTACATTGAAAAATCCTTCTCTTTTTATTCTATCTTTAAAATATGCCAACTTTGTTAACTTGTTTAACTATCCTTTTGATACTACTAGACACACCCATCCATGCACACACACACACACACACACACACACACACACACACACACACACACACACACACACACATATATATATATATATGCTACACCTATATACATTCCTACTCTTATAGATATGCTCATACCTACAAGAATATGTATGATTGCAGCAAAATACATGCACCCAGGGACGGAAGTGCTTACAGTGTCACAATGTTTTTATTGAATAACTTTTTCTTGTTTTTCTTTATTGAATATTTGTGAAGTTTTATTTTTTTTTTTTTTTTAAATAAGGGAATTTTTTGAAAATGGCAAAATATTTTTTTTTCTGCATTGTTTGGAATTGGTTTATAGCAAAAAACTTTTCAATCTCATAAAAATATTTGTTTTGAGGCTGTTGAAAATGGTGGCAACTCAAAGTGCTCTAGGCTTGAACAGAGGTCTATCATTAAATTTTTGCTGGCTAAGAAGTGTAAATCTAGTAAAATTTACAGAAGAATGTGTGATATGTATGGAGAAACATGTTTTAGTCAAAAACTGTTTACAGATTGGCTAAATATGGGTTTGCTATTATGATCCTAAGTCAAAAAAACAGTCTATGGGATGGAAACACACTGACTCTCAAGTAAAGAAAAAGTTCCAGGCACAGCAGGCAGTAAAGAAAGTGTTGTTGACTTTCTTCTGTGATATGAAAGGACCCATCACTATTGATTCCCTTGAAGAATATACAACTATAAAAAGTGCTTCCTATTGCCAACTCCCTATGCAATATTTCAGCTTATTTATTGAATGACTTTCAACATTTTGCAAAAATTTAGTTTTCTTTTATATTATAACTTCTTTTTAATTACTTGTTATGCTCTCTACTAATGTAAATTATCTGTGTGAAGGAATTTTCTGGTAGTATAAATAGGATGGGGTGTGGGTAAGTAGGATGATTGAAGTTTTTATTTGCCCAGCCCCTCTGCCACCAGCAGGATGTGTGACATAAAGTTGATTTTTAAGCTAGATACAGTTGGTTTGAATTCAGAGTTTTCCTTCTCCTAGACTGGTTGCTATACTAAGTTAAAGATCCCAGTTCACTTAAAGCACTACCGATAATAGCAACCTGTGAAGGGAGTGGCAGAATTGTAGTAGTCATGTTTTTATTTCATTTTATTACATTTTCATGGTTGAAATGTTCTTTTTTTTTTTTTTTTCTTTTTTTTCTTTTTTTATTGATTTGTGAGTCTGAAGACGGTGGTATCAATGTTGAATTGGTGAGAGAATGTTGAATCCATGATATGATATCACCTATAAATTGATACAATCTGACCAAATTTATATGAAAAGTTAATTTTTTTCTAAACCAAAAATATTATAATTTTATTAATTCTAATGGAACATGAATATTATGAAGTATTACAGTATCAAATATAAATTATTAAACACCTTTAAAAAATATAAAAAGTTAATCTTTTTCTAAACAAAAAAATACCAGAATTCTATTATTTCTAGTGGAATATACAAGCACAATCTTGTCCAGTCACGCTATTACGTTCACTTTCGAGCAAATACCCTTGGGAAAGGTATGAACCCCCTTATCCTCCCAGCTATGGGTTAAATAGTACCACTACTGTTCTTCGAGAAGGATGGCTTTGGCATTAAATAACTTACAAAGGTTGATATGCCATTAAACAAAGAAACCAAACCAAACAATCTTGTCTTCTTTTTGTAAAATTGTTGAGCCAAGTAAGAATGTGTTCATGCCTGCATTTTATAAAACTAATGGACCCAAATAACCCAAGTTCAGCTGAATTTTTATTTTTATTTGACAAAATTAATGATATAATATTGGATTACATATTTGTCTTCATTTTATACATTTTTTGCTGTTTTTTTTTTTCCATCATTTTTTTTCTTCTTCAGGCGAAACAAATGGGTAACTATTTAATTGTTGGCGTTCACTCAGATGGTAAGTGTTTTTTTCTTTTTATAAAAATACATTTCTTATTTAAAGTCAAAAGTTTCACTGACAAATTTTTGAAAAATTTGCATTTGCTTAATTAAGGTGTCTATTTCTTTATTTTGATGTCATATAGTTAGGATACAATTTTTATCTGTGATTACACCAGTCAATAGCTGCTACACAATACACAAATTGCATCTCTGCATAGGGGTAAGATTCCCTCCAAACGAGTGCCCTGATATGACACTGAACAATCTGATAGTGAGGCTTCAGTAGTGCTGGAGCTTTGGGGAATGCAGAGTACCCCTTCAGAGTGAACCTGGGAGCGATGGCAATGAAGAAGTGATCCACATTCCCCAAAGCCCTAGCATTATTGGAACCTCATCATCAGGTTTTTTAGTGTTACATCCAGGGCACTCATCTTACCTTTCTGCAGAGAAGTAGTCTGTATATTCTACAGCCCCAGCTGACTGGGCAATGACTGAATTGTTTGTGATACATAGCAATACTTGAAAATATTTAACTGTATGCAAACAATTGATTAATAGTGAATAGAATTATTCATATTAGATAGAAATAAGTTAAACCATTTAACTGTGTAAAAAAGAAATGAGCTCAGGCCTCATTTAAAAATGTTATCTACAAAATGTGTTTAGAAATCATATATTTAATATATATGTGTAGAGATGATTTGGCATTAAATAACCTACAATAGTTGATATGCCATAAAACCAAACAGCAGTCAAAAATGAGGCTTGTTTAATTCCTGATTTTAAAAAAAATTGGCCATAGCTGAAATAAAAACATTGTGCTGTATTTTCCAATTTTCGGTTATTTACCAGTGGCATTTTTCTTAGCCCCCCCACCCAATCTTTCAAAATCCATTATGTTACAACATTTAAATTGGTGTAAATCTTATGGACCAATGTTAGAACAATAAAAAAAGAAATATTTAAAAGAAATGAAACCAGGAAATTTCTTGCTTTTAAAATCATTCAATCAAAAACCTTTAAATAACAATAAAAACTTATGAACCGGTGCTAGAAAAATAAAGATAAAAATAAAATTTTCTGAATGAATCAGAAAATTTCCTGCTTTCAAAATTATTCCCTTAAAACTTTTTCTATTATTAACATGTGAACCTATTCAAATTCACCGGAAAAAAAAATTGGTAACTTTTTGTTATTTGAACTAATTAGACCCTCAAACTCACCGCTATATTTTCTATTTTAAAAAAAATTGTTTTATACATTTTTCTAATAACTTTCACCTAATTTAATGTTGCATGATTACTCATTACTGGAACATCAGAAAAGACATTAGAAAAGACAAGTAACCAAACTGGTTGAATAATTGTATAATTTTTTTTTTACTTTCACAGGGTGGGGTGGGGGTATTTTTTTTTTTAATACTTGTGATTGTCGAGGAAAAAAATTTGTAATGTGTTTTTTGCTTTCATGTGTAAGAGGCTCCTTTTGAAGCGCAGCAGTCAAAAGATTAAAGATATGCAATTCTTATAAGTTCTTTATTTTCAGTGTCCGACAACATTGAGGTCTTTTTTGTGTTTTATTCTGTAAGTTTTACTGCAAGGTTAAACCCATTATATCATTGAATAAAGCTTGTTGAAATCTTTTTGTTCATAAAAATAAAACTACAGTTTATTCTACTTGTCCAAGCTATATTTAATGCTGAATAACATCAAAAAATGGCCTTAATGGTGTCTTGGACTGTTAATTATCTCACCTTGGCAAAGTTTTTATACAGGGTCAATTTAGTGCTGACATCCATGTGCATAAACCCAAAATTGCCTCAGCCCCTAAGACCAGTTTTATGAAATTTAGACACTTGTTTTTTTTTTTTGGGGGGGGGGGTCTATGTTCTGTCTGAAAAAGGAAATGTACCAATACTACTCTTTAATCTCAGACAGGTTGCTCAATTTGTTTTGTTTATTTTCAGCTGAAATTGCCAAGCACAAAGGACCTCCTGTCTTCAGCGAAAAAGAACGCTACAAGATGGTTCGTGCCATTAAGTGGGTAGATGAAGTAAGTATCCTTTATATCATCATTTTGATTTTAAACAAATTTCACAAGTTGAAGAATTTAATAACTACTTTGGTAAAATTAAAAAAAAACATTTTTATTTGAAATTCTAAGCTTTTTTGGCAAACATTCTACATTAAAAGTTGGTCTGAGATTAAATGTCAATCTTTTGATTTTAAACATGCAGCATTTTAATCCTTTCTATCCATATTGTCTTTTAACCTCTTCCAGATCCCTCATTTTCATAGTTCTTGTATCTCTTAGCCTTACTATATTGATTTAGAATCTCATATCATCTTTTGATGATTAGAGTTGGCCCAAAAAGCTTTTAGAACGTGGTTTCTTTTTTTGTTTTAAGTAGGTATAAAATGAACTAAATATTTTTGCACTTGTGTGCAAAGTTAAAATTGATCAATTGATTTTCATTCAGGATTACCAACCTGAATAATAAAAATTCAGCTTCATTTCATTCTCAAAAGACCTTATGAATCAAAAGACATTACAAGTTGGTCTGAGATTAAACATCAATCATTGGATTTTAAACATGCAACATTTTTATCCTTTTCAGACCTGATTACATTCTAAAAAGACCTTGTGAATAAATATTTAAAGAGGTGCTTTCTTATGAATGATGGTTGGCAGACTGATCTCAAAGATGACACTTATGGATTTATTTAACTATAGAATCTCCGATATTTATTAGAAATCCTAAAAAGCTTTTCCAGTTAACATTCACCAGAGGAGTCACATTAGCATTAAAAGGTGCTGAAAATTAAAAGTCAACCATTGGGTTTTAAATGTATGACTTAAGTTGATTGTTTTTTTTTTAAACTAAAATTCAGGTCTTTTCATTTTCATAATTTCTTTGTCTTATTACAATTGACTTTTCTTGCAAACGTTTCTTTTCTGATGGGTGTTGGCCAAAAATAGCTTTTAGGATTTCAAAGAAATATGTTTTCATTTTTTTGTTCTAAATAATTATAAAATTTTGTACCTTCAGAAATTTTCAACTAGTAATATGCTAAAAATATGTGTCCTGGAGTCTCATTAGCATTAAAAGGTGTTGAAAGATTAAAAAGTCAGCCATAGTAAAAGTTAGACATGAACTACATGAATGAAAGGTCCAAATTTATCTTTGATGATTTTAATGATGTAGTTCATAATATTTTACGATCAATTTTATCATGATGTGTGTATGTGCTTGGATGGGTTAGCTCAGTGTTTCTTTGAGCAAAGTGGTTTTTGAATTTAATGAAATGGTTATCATTTTAGGAAATGGAATTGGTGACTCTTATTCAAATCCGGAATGAAGCTGTGTGTGTGTGTGTTTCATTTCATGCTAATGCCCAAAGGAAAGAGATGAATTTATCTGTTCTTTCCCACCCACCAACTATGAGTAAATAGTAAGGCAAACAGGGCTCTTTAGCTTTGATAAGGTTGTTGCAGAGCCGATAAGCACGTCGACCCCACAAATGATTTAAGTTTAATGCATGCGAGTAGTAACAGCCAAGACAATGAAGGGAACAAAGGTGAGATAACAGCTACAACAAAAATGACTATTTATTGTCGGAATTACAAACGTGTTTGTAAAGTCCGTGGCAGTTGTATGTGGTCTTCAGCTAGGATGGGTGATGTCGATAGCTGGTATGGTTGAGTTGTAGATGTGCGCAGCTGGACGTTTGACGAGGGTAGCTGGCGTAGGTCGAGTCGTGGAGATACAGCTAGATATTTGATGCGAGTAGCTGTCAGTTGAGTCATAGAATGCAGCTGGACAATCGTTGCGGGAAGCTGAGGTCGGTCGAGTCGTTGAATGCAGCTGGACGATCGTTGCGGGAAGCTGAGGTCGGTCGAGTCGTTGAATGTAGCTGGATGATCGTTGCGGGAAGCTGAGGTCGGTTGAGTCGTTGAATGCAGCTGGACGATTGTTACGGGAAGCTGAAGTCGGTCGAGTTTGGTAAATCGATGTCCCGTCTTTGACAGTTTGTTGGGTTAACCGGGGGTGTGTCGATCTGGTTGCTAGCCCATACAGCGAGTCGTACATGGGCCAGATGTTGCAATGCTAGGGCAGTCCATAACAGCGAGTCGTTACATGGACTGCATGCTGCATTGCGGGAGCATCGAGGTCGAAGTCGGTGTTGACAGCTTGGTTGTGTAGAGTCGAATGAGTTGGTGACTAAGACTCATCTGTGTCTTAGTACGGACCAAGTGCTTGGACAGGGAAACCGTGGCTAAGGTTTGCCAGGCCTTAACATATACGAAGTCAAGCGAGCAGATCGGTGAAGCTAGGGCTTTGTCGTGCCCCTAGCTGTGCGGACGTATCAAGAATGATGGCTGAGGCTTTGCCGTATCAAAGTCGTGCGAACGAGTTGGGGCGGTAGCTATGGCTGTGTCGCACCAAAGCTATGTGGACATATTGGACGGTAGCTAAGGTTGTATTGCGCCAAAGCTGTGCAGACATATCGTTGACGGTAGCTATGGCTTTTGCGCACTAAAGCTCTGGACTGTCGAACGAACAGGCCAGGAAGCCACGGCTAAGATTGGTGTTATCTTAGCGCTGTGCCGATAGCGAAGCGGTAGCTAAAGGGTAACCCGTGCCTTTAGCGCTGCATTGCCAAATGGACGAGTGGAACTGAGCGATGGTTAAGACCGGCTGGTCTTAGTGAGTCCTCTTCGTCTTTGCCTTCCAGGCCGTCTATTTCGACTGGTCGTTAAGGACTGTCAGAGATACTCCAACCCGCAGAAGGAGACTTCTTATGGCCTTTAAAAGGACCGTTAGTGCATATGAGTAATCTGATCTGTTTATGTTTGTAGGCAGGTCGCGGCAAGGTAACCTATCTAGGAGAAAGAAAACTCTGAATTCAAACTCTGCTTAAAAATTGACTTTGTGTCATATCCTACATACATAATGGTATCCTCAAGATATATCATGAAGAGTTGATACTTTTGAAACTTTGCTTTAGATCTTTGATGTTGTTCTCTGCTTGTACTGTTGGATATAAAAAAAAATATTCAAATATTGTTAGTACTGTGTGTGTGTGGAGGGGTTCAGATACATTGAATTGAGAGTTTTACAATATTTTGGTATGTACTAGTTTTTGGAAGGTATCTGCTGTGGTTGGTCACATCATAGTGTGCTGACCTATTGTCTATTTCTTTAGTGTCTCTATGATTTGAGAGCTACAATGAAGTTTAATTTGGGAACTTATGCTTTACAAGTTTGAACTTGGTTATAATGCTGTGGAAACAACCAAAAAACATTTGTTGTTTGAAAGGTGAAGGCACAGCTGATCACAGTAATCAGATGGTCAAAAGAATTTTGCTCAAGTTGAAAGAACCTTAACTATTAAGCAAGGTCAGCTTCTGAGGCTGTGTTCCAAGTTACGGGCAAAAATCTTCCTAAAATTTTTACTTGTTATTTGCTTGTTGTCTTCTTGTAACATAACCATTCATGAATATGTGAAATATACATAGAATGTTCATAACTCATATATAGATAACATAGGAATCTCGAAACAGGAAAAACACTTGACGACTTCTTAGTTGAGGTACAAAACTTTTTATTACCTTTGAGTTAAAAGGTTTTTCGACATAAGGAAGAGAGAGGCACAATCTTTCTATGACGACTTTTCCATCTCCCCCCACCACCACCACCACCACGTGTGCACCTGTCGCTAGGCCTCGGTGAGCTCCGAAAGTCAACCGTCTTCCTCGGACGCTAAAATTCAACTCACTGACTTTTCTCAAATCTCAGCCCACGCTTCCGGTGCATGACGTCACTCACATCCCTGGTCACATCTATCTGGGATTTTTATTGTGACATCTCTGAATGACACGTCTGCTCCACGTGTGCGTGAACACCTGTGCTCATGTTTGCACCTAACTAACCCATGCACTGAGCCGAAAGATTCTCAGCCTTACTAAACCCAAAGGCAAGATATATAAAACGAAATCCCTCGGCCATTATATTACATTCTACTTTATTCTGGTAACCTCTGTGATGACACTGGTGTAAAGCTGCATTTACTCTGGCCTTGCCTTTGAACAATATGTGTGGCATGGATAGGGGAGACCTGCTGCATGAGCAACTGCTAGTCATTCATGTAGCCATGCCCAGTCCTGAATCTGAATCCAAGCACAGCTCCATCTTCTTGGTGGACAAATCAATGTCATTTCCAATAAATTAAACTTTTTAAGTTTCAGAAAAATAAAATTAGATAAAATTGTAAATTAATGAAATTAAATTTGAAAAAATTTCACGAAAAATAAAATTTCAATTATTTTTAGTGGAACATTATTCAATAAAAATGGATATTATTAGGGATTATTTTTTACCAAACTCTACAGCATCAAAACTTTGTAACCAAAATTATGAAAATACAACAGTCCAAATGTAAGTAAACCCTTTTATATATATTTAGGCAATTTTATTTTTGGTTTTGCTGTTGAGTTTGTTAATAAGTAATACCTAATAATATCCGTTTTGATTGTACAATGTTCTACTAGGAATAATAAAATTCTGGTATCTTTGGTTTAGAAGAAAATTAACTTTTTATAAAAGAATTGGTAGAGGTGTATTTATTTATGGGTGATTCTGTAATACTTAATAATATCTGCTTTAAATGTACGATGTTCCATGAGAAATAATAAAATCCTGGTTGAAGAAAATTTATTTTTTGTGAAAAATTGTTAGGGGTGTACTTCTTTACCCTCAATAATGCATGTCAGTCTACCTATTTATTCCTTCAATTTTGTAGAGTTTAGTAATAATGGATATCTAATAATATCTGTTTTGGTTTTCACACAAAAAATAATACGAGTCAGGTATTTTTAGTTTTGAAAAAGACTTATGGAAAATTGGTTTGGTTTCTTTGTTTCAAGGCATGTCCACCATTGTGGGTTATTTAATGCCAAAGCCATCCTTGTTGAAAAGTAGTGGTACCGTTTAACCTATAGCTGGGGTGGGGGGCATACCTTTCCCGAGGGGTATTAGTCTGAAAGTGAATGTAATGTTCCATCTCAGTTACTATGCCACAGGGAATCCTTCTAAAAAATTGTTCAGGTTATATTCAGTTACAACTAACACTTGTACATATCGGATATAAAATGTAAGAATTTTCTTTGTGGATTAAGTGGAACTAAAACTTTCTGTGCACCCCTTCTTAAGTTTTTCCTTCTAAATATCTTCTTTTCTGAATGGATTTATCTTCAATAACATAGATTATAACTTAATACTAAATTCACTGTATAAACATGTCAACATTTTACCGCGTGTTTCCAACAGCTGGTGAAAATCTATCCGAATGATAATTGTTAACATCTTTCAATAAACTCAGTTAGACATGTATCTTCTTTTATTTGTCACTTTTAGCTTAATGTTTTGACAGATGATTGTTCTACTGATAATTTTGTTTAGTTGCTCTGTATGTCAACTCTTGTCAGACTATTTAAGGCTAAAGTCAGTCTTTTTATTTTGTAATAATTGTATGATTTTGAGTGAGTATTAATGAAAATCATTTTTAAATAATAAATTGTATACATTTATGATTTCAATTAGGATTGATGTCTAATATTATCCACATAAGATTAAATTTTAAACTGTGATGCAAGTGAAATTAGACAAACAGTAATGGTAGTTCTATCTAGCTAATGTCTTTTTTCTCTTCTATATATGATCAGTTATGATCATGGCTTGGACTGGTGCACACAGTGCATTTGCTATAGAAAGACTTTTTTAAGACTTGTGAATCTGTAATTGCTGCACCAAGAGCTTTTTGTGCTCATTTCATATTACATCAGAATGATGCTGTTTTGGATAGAAAATCAGTCTTAAAATAAAAGTTTCAACAGCAAATGCGCAGTGTGCACTAGTCCTAGTCCTGATTATAACTGATCATATCTGAAAAAAAAATGTTAAGACATTAGCTAGATGGATCTACCATTACCACTTGCCTATGTTCACTTGCTCCACACAGATGACAGTTTAGAATATTGGAGGTATTACTGCCACACCCTGTACTAGTAATTTATAAGCAATTATATATTTTCTAGTTACTATTCTTATAATAACGTTTTTTGCATACAATTATATGGTTTTAAGTATTCCTATCAAGTACAAATAATTTTCAAATAGATCTATTCGATCCATAGATTGTAATTTGACAGGTTATTGTACTCCAGGTCAGAATTATTTGGTTTTAAGTATTCCAATCTAATACAAATAATTTTCAAACAGATCTATTTGACCCATGGATTGGATCCTAATGGGAAGTACTACTAGTCAAGGTTTGATTTGGTTGCACGTCATATCAACTCCTGCTGGGATATCTAATGCTGAAGTCAATTTTTCTGTCTTGTTAGGGAAGTCCTCATGGTGTAGTGGCTTATGAGCTCGACTGTGACATTGTTGTGAGTTTGAACATGCTATTGCATTCATTTTCAAACTAATACTCTTGGGAAAGGTATGGACCTCTTATCCACCCACTTGTAGGGGTTGAATAGTACTATTACTGTTCTTCTTCAAGAATAGATTTAGAATTAAATAACCCACAGGAGTTGATCTGCCTTTAAACAAAGAAACCAAACCAAACTTTCTGTTTTTAAATAAATTGCAAATATTTGTCACTTTTTAATTTTAATTATTTGTAAAAAAAAAACATTGTTTACATTTAGGAATTTGAATATTTGAATCTAACGATTTACTAGCAATTATGTAATTTCAAGGCCCAACATAAATTTTAGGGCTAAGCTACTCTCCCCACTATAAGGGGTAGGCTCTGATTTGTCAAGGAATAGATTTTTCCTTGATCAATTTGAAAATACCATTTCACATCTTCCTACTTTTGAGACTTTTCTAAAGAAAAGTTATAACATTAGCAATGAAGTGAGTGGGATTTTTCTGTGACCACATGTCTGACTTTTGCTTTCCTGACATTAACAACCTTATCTCGTCTTTGTCTCTGCCAACTTTCTTTGAAATGCTTACAATGCTACACTAGAATTACTGAGAAATTTTGGGTCGAGCTTGTGACATTTGATGCTATAAATATAATAAAAGTAATGAAATAAATCTATCAAATATTATCAAAATTATTTTCTCTCTGGTTTTCATTATTTTTCCTAAGATATCTGCAGACCTCATAGATAAAGATTTTTGTGAAAGTTGAAATCATTTTCTGATTGATTTAGACTGTACATTTTCTCTACTTCCTGATCAATAAGAAATAATAATAATAATAATTGTTTCCTAATAATAGGTATGGTTGCCAATTGGGTAATAATTATTGGATATCATTAACAAGCCCCTTTCCAAAGTTTTTCTCAATAGGTCACCATGTACCTACTTTCAATCAAAGTTTTCAGTTGAATAGCTGCCAGGGTTTTACTTGGAATAACCTTGCTCACAAACTCTATTATTTTCAATGATAATCTTTAATTATCCTCGAGATTTTAAGGTTTGGTTATTTGCCTAAGTTTCTGAGATGACAATTAATAATTTTTATCACTTATAATATTTGGATTATTGTCTTCATTTTCATTGTTATATTCACAACTTTTTGGTCAATATATCTTTCGGCCTTTGATCGTGTTTCCTGTCGAACTCGGAAATCTTCACAGAACTTCAAACTGAACCATTTATTTAATCCACAGGGGTGGATTGTTCCAATTCTGTTAACCATGACCAGGTAAAAGTGTTCAGGTATAGTAAATAAGCCTTGTTATTCTTATTGCTGGGATTGAACCTGCAACCTCCAGATGATTTCACTCAGAAGCACTTTTCAACCAAACACGTATATCCATTGCTCCATGTGTCCTGCTGAACACATATATCTTAACACTTGTACCCAACCATAGTTAATAGAATTAGAACAATTTACTCCCATTGATTAAATAAAGGGGTCAGTTCAAGATTCTGTATAGGCTCCTGAGTTCGACATGAAACACCTGAAGAAGGCTGAAGGACATATTGACCGAAACATTGCGAGTATAACAATGAAGATAAAGAAAATAGTCTGAATATTTTAAGTGATAAAAACTAGTTTGATTTAATGGCATATCAACCTGTAATGGTTATTTAATGACAAATATATATATAATTTTTAGATGAATAGTTTCTAAGTAACTTTATTTTTAAATAAGTTAGAGCTCATTTGTTTGCATACAGTTAAATAGTTTCAAGTATTGCTATCTAATACTAATAATAATCCTAGTAGAAGATTAAACACTTCTATTTTACCCATTGATGGGATCCTAACAGGTACTACCACTTCAAATCAGAGTGGACCTGAGAGTAATGTTAATGAAGAGCTACTCTTCATTCCCTAAACTCCAAAACTGAAGCCTCACTATCAGATGCAGTTTAATGTCATACCAAGGACTCTTTTGTTTTTTTTAAATTCACATTATTGAATGACTCTTATGTGTGTATGTATGTATGTATATATAAAAAGTAAGTAAAGTTGGCAACGTTAGTCAAAGGTGACCCGAAGACTCCCTTTTCAATAGCTACCATACCGAGGCATTACTCTATAGCTACCATACCAAGGCGCTACCCCATTCTCTGGATTGCTCCACTTTATCCTTGATCCTTACCTTATAATGTTGAGTGTTAACCAAATAGCATCAAGTACCATTTTTTAAGTCTTTGGTTGGATTCGACCTGGGATTGAACCATTGGCGAACACTCTTCTCATTAGGCCAATGGCCTGCATTTGTTTACACACAGTTGAATTGTTTCAAGTATAGAAAAAGATGGAATATTGCTAATAGACCTATAGATGGGACCCTAACAGGTATTAGCAACCCAAGTCAAAGTGGACTTGGGAGTAATGGTAATGAAGGGGTACTCCATATTCCGCAAATTTCCAGGACAACAGCCTCACCATCAAATGAAACTTAGTGTCATACCCAAGATGTTTTTTGAGGGGGTATCTTACCCTTCTGCAAAAATGCAGTTGGTGTATTCTACAGCCCCACTTAACTGGGCTAGATATTGTAAGGTCTCATTATTGAACAATGAGAATTGTTATGGTAAAATTGGGGTATTTATAAATTCAAAATTTATCTCATTTATTGTCTTATCATCCTGGGTGTAGAATTTAATGAGTGCATCCCTTGCAGAGTCCTTCAAAAGAGGGTGCTCTGGGTATATGACACAAAACTGCACCAGTTTGGACGTTTAGATCTCTGTGAAGAGTCACTCCTTCTTTACCATTACCCTCAGGTTTATTCTTGACCAATGTGATTGTACCACTTAGCCCAACAAGACTTAACATGCCATAAAACCAATTAGCCTTCAGATTGAACAGGTTTATCAAAATTCCTTATCTTGTCTAAAGTTTATATTTGATTTCCCTTAATACCAACCAGGAAATGAATCACATGACGTAAACTGGTTTGGCCAGATATGGCTGGCCAAACAAACCAATCTGAAAAGGGTTAATACCATGATATTAATTATGTTGGTTTCCATGACTAGTTTTTCAATTCATGGAATCCCAGTATAGTTGATCCACCAATCTAAAAACCAGAGATCTTTTCTATTCTTGAAATTTAAGAAAAAAAAGTTAAACCTTTTGAAGCCTGATATTTCCAACTGAGTGATTACTATATAACAGAAACCTGATATTTCAGGCCTAGGGAGATCACATACAATATTAATAATAAAAGGCTTCATATTAGTGAGGTTCCAGTAATGCTGGAGCTTTGGGGAATACAGAGCACCCCTTCATTACCATTGCTCTCAGGTCCACTCTGGCCCAGCGTGGTAGCACCTGATAGGGCCCTATCTATGGGTTAAATAGAACTAACGGCATAAACTGAACTGTTTGATTAAACTGAGTAGCTTGCAATAGAAATGTTTTTGACAATTAAACTGTACTTACATTTAAACTGCATGCTTATGCTAAACTGAATTGTTTGAAATTGAACCATTTTTGACATTGAAACTGAACTTACACTAAACTGAATTGTTATATATAGAACAGTTTTGACATTTTACTGTGTAAACAAAATCTGTTCTTACAATAAATTGAATTAGCCGAATTAGAACTGTTTGACTTAACTGAATAGTTTGAAATAGAAATGTTTTTGACAGTTAAACTATGTACTCATGCTAAACTGAATTGTTTGAAATAGAACTGATTATTTACATAAAAATGGATTTGGCGTTAAATAACCTACAAAGGTTGATATGCCATAAAACCCAACCAACCAACCAGCCAACCAACCAACCAAACCAATCATTTGCTTCATTTTTTTTTTTACTGAATAGTGGTTTTAACTCTCTACAATTTGGCTGTTGGCACTTCTTCTTGTTGTTGTAACCTAAGAAAAAGTTTACTGAATGAGAAATAACCAACACGGAGGTTGGAAATGAAATGGAAATCTTTATAACATTAACAAAATACAATACTTGCCAGCTGCATGAAGAAGGTAACCGCTGCTAGTGGTGACTACTTAGTATATTTTCACCCCCTCACAATAGTTTCCATACCCATTAATGTTCATAAGTATGTTATGTAACACTTCTTCAGTTTTCTCCTTCCATAAACACTTGAACAGTTTCAATTTACAGCTGATGGCTAATTTGGGTATTTGGTATTTAGCTGTAACTTTTTTGTTATAAAAAAACATACAAAAAGTGAATAACTGAAACCTATTCTTATGTGGATGGTGAATGTAAGTATTTATTCTTATTCTTTATACATTAAATCAAAATGGATGGGGTTCATGGTGGGGGGAGTATTCTGTATTATCACACTAAACTACCTATGGTGATGGGGTTTCACTTCTGGATTTTGGGGAATGTGGAGTACTTCCTTATTACCATTATTGCCAAACTCATTCTGATGTGGAATGGCAGTTAGGGTCCCATGTGTGGGTCGAATAGATGTGTCCAAATTATTTGTATGCGATAGGAATACTTGATATCATATAATTATGTACAAAAGCTCTTAAGAAACTACAAAAAAATGTAAATATAAACATGCAATGAACACAATTCCCTAACTCCTAGATATGAAATATTCCCAAACAAATTGACCTGCTGATAAAATCAATCAATTATAATGAAGTGTTGTGGACATTTTGAAAAAAGTTAGTGGAGATAAAGACAAGCTGAAGAGATGACAAATTGAGGATCATTCATATTTATAAAAGAAAAGTCAGACATATAAATTTGTGGATTTAGTACCAAAGCATACCCTGGGGTGGTAACCCCACCCACCATTCAGATGTGTATATTGATATGTCTGTATATTTGTTAGTGTGTCCGATGGTTGATTACAAGTGGCAACAAAAAAGAAAGATTAAGTTATTTATGTATAATTTTTTAAAAATCATTATTAATTTCTTTCTTTTGTTCTTGTGTTTCAGGTTGTTGAAGATGCACCTTATGTAACAACATTGGAATTTTTGGACAAATATAATTGTGACTTTTGTGTTCATGGAGGTGAGTAATGTGTGTGTGTGTATATATATATATATTTTAACGGTAGATGCAATTTATGCTTTGAAGAGAAAATCTATATTTTAACACATAAGTGGCCTGATAAGTTATTAAATAAGAGAAATGAACTAATAGCTAGACGTAGACATAAGACTAAATTTAAACTATAAAAATTTAAAAACATAGAAATAAATAGTGAAACCAGGAAAAAAAAACGTATCCAACATACACACTAGGAAAAAATAGGTAGCTAATTAAATGGTATCAAAATTAATATAAGCATTAATATTTCTCTTAAAAGTTAATTATCAAACTTAACATGAAAAGAAAATGAATTAAACAAATAAATAAAAAAGTTAAATTACTGTAATTATAACTGACAGAAGAAATTTGAAAATTAAAATAAAACGGAAATTTAATAAAACGAGGAGGTAACTCCTTAATCTCTCCCCCCCTCCCACTCCACCCCACGTGTCTATTCTGTTTTAATTAATTATCCATTGGATCTGAAGAAGTCCTGTATAAATTTTTTTTTCGTGTTTTTGGTTCACACCAGAAACTGAAAAACAGGATGGAAATAAATTTATAATCCTAAATTAACCGGTTTTTGGTTTTTTCTTAAAGAAGATATATATATATATATATATATATATATATATATATAATAGACTCTCCCTTCAATTTAGACAGATAAGAGTCACTTAGTTCAGTTATAGATATGAATGATTGGACAACGTGCACAGATTGCTTGTTTACAGTGGTAAAGAGTTTTGTAGAACCACCCACACTTTTTGGGATATGCTGATAACAGAATAATGGCAAATCAACATGTTACAGATTCTACAATCAACAGGTTTTGATTTTCAGAGTTTTTCATTCACCTTGATTGGTTGTCCTATCAAGGGTAGAAAACCCAATCAAATCTTATCAAAATTTATTTATAGCTGGAGTGAGAAGAAAAGAATTCCTGTCTTTCCTGAAACGATTAACACAAAGTAAAATCCAACGGCCTTGTTCAGAATTTGAACTTGGCTTCTCACTTCCATTTCCTTATAACTTTTATGCAACACTCACACACACACACATATATATATATATATATATATATATAGAAAGAGAGAGAGAGGTAAATCCAGTGGATAGCATTTGGAGAGTATCAGTTAAGCTTGGCATCTCATAATCCAGTGAGATTTGTCACCTTTACAACCTTGGCCAAAACAACTGGAACTATTGAATTGTGTGTCATGTTACCAAATTATTGCAAAACTTTTGACTCACCTTTGTGTATGTGTGTGTATGGGAGTGTGTGTGTGTGTGTGTATATATATATATATACTTACCCAATCCCGCTGCATGAACAGTATGTGACACAAGGTCAGTTTTTAAGTAGAGTGTAACAGGTTTGAATTTTGTTTTCTTTTTCTTAGACTGGTTGTCAAGGTTAAAGAGTTCAGTCTGCCCTACTATTTATCCATAGCTGGAAGGAGAATAATTAAATTCATAACTTTTCCTAGGCTATTAGAGCTAACTGAAATGCAAACAGCATTGTCTAGGATTTGAACTCTGTTTGCTGTGTTCATTTTCTACAATGATAACCATTACATCACTGGCACCTCATATACACACACAGGCACACACAGAGTATTTGTGTATTATATTTAGTTTCTATTAACCTCAAAATTGCATTGAACTGATTAATATAAATTGTTTTCTAAGGAGGCAATTTTATTTCACTAATTACAATTGATACGATATTGATTTATCAAAAAGCAGTCAATGTAAATTAAGATAATTTCAAATTGTTATTAATTTCTGACTAATTTTCTTTTTATTGTGGTGTTTTAGAAAGAGACTTCTGCCATTCTTTATGTAAAATCTACAGTTTCAATTTCAATTTCTTAGTTCATGGTACTTCAGATTTCAACTCTTTTATCTTTACAGGAAATAAACATTCTTATCATTTATTTCCTATACTAGTTGAAAGCAGTCAACATGAAGCACAAGACGTTTCCTTATTAGTGACATTGTGTCTTTTTAAATATTATGATCTTGTATGATATATATATATATATATATATATATATATTTCCATTGGCCTAATGAGTAGAATGTTCGCCAATGGTCTTGGAAACCGGGGTTCAATCCCAAGTCGAGTCATACCAAAGACTTAAAAAATGGTACTTGCTTAACACTCAGCATTATAAGGTAAGGATCAAGAGTAAAGTGGTACAATCCAGAGAATGGAGTAGCACCCTCTCCTACACCTTGGTGTAGTAGCTATTGAAAATGGACCCTTTGACTAAGGTCACCAACTTTACTTACTTTTTTATACACACACACATACACACCCACACACACACACACAAGGGTCATTCAATAAAGTGAATTTAAAAAAAAAAAGATTTTTTTTCCATAAATGTAAACTCTGCATTGTTTGGAATTGGTTTGGAATTATTTTCATCTTGTAAAGATAATTGTTTTGAGGCTATTCAAAATGGCAGCAAATCAAACAGAATGCTCCAGCCTTGAACAGAGGTCTGTCATCAAGTTCTTGCTGGCTGAGAAGTGCAAACCATGTGAAATTTACAGAAAATGTTCTTATCAAAAAAACTTTACAAATGGGTTAAACATGTGTTTGTTACTATGAGCCTAAGTCAAAAAGATAGTTTGTGGAATGATGCTGTTTCTGATAGAATTTTCAACCCCTAACAGTATTGATTTTCTATCTGAAACTCATAATTCATACCCTTTATTAGTTGAACTCCTTTAACATAAAACACAAGAATATTTACCCCACACCTTCCTGTCAGAATGTGACACAGGGTCAATTTTTAAGTGGAATAAACCTGCTTTGAATTCAGAATTTTCCTTCTCCAAGACTGGTGGCCTAACCAAGGCTTAAGAACACAGTCAGACCAACTATTTACTCATAGCCAGGAGGAAAACAGATGGATCCAAGCTTTTCTCAAGAGCATTAGTGCAAAGTGAAATACAAACAGCCTTGTCCAGGACTTGAACTCTTGATCCTCAAACAATGACAGTTACATCAACTATATTTCTTGTTTATACATTTTTTTTTTATCAGCACCACAAAACACTTATAATTTTTGCACCACATACTTTTTCACAATCATCATCATCATTTATAATACATTAAAAGATGTAATATTTCCCTAATGCTGTTGTTGTTAAGTGATCAAAAATAGCTGATTTTGTTGACATTTTGTTGCCATTCTGAATGGCAACACTTTCACAAATATATATATATATATATATATATATATATATAAAATCATCATCATGTTATACTGTGAAATTTGCAAAGAACTTGAATTAGAATATATCCTGAAAATATAGCCAGAAATGTTTATCAAACTATTATTGATGAAATAGGAATATTTTGATACATTACAATCTTGATTTATTAGGTGTCAGATTTTTAATGACCAACTCGAATAAGACAAGAATTGCTTCTAACCAATTTTGATTGTACAACTTCAACAAATACAAAATAATAAAAGCGTGGAAGAATTGAATTATTCCTGTTCATCCTATATATATATATATATATATACACTGGATCTTGTCAGAGAAATGAAATAATCATGGTACCCATCATTCTCTGAGCACTTGGAACAGTTGTTAAGCTATATTTGATAAATTAGAATTTTCAATGATGATGTTATCATCATAGGAAATAAACATGACAACTTGAGTTCAAATCATGGATGAAGCAGTTTGCATTTCACATTGTGTGAATATGTATGACTCTAACTATTCTTGCAACTATGGCTAAGTAGTTAGACTGAGTTTTTTAACTTTGCTATGGCAACCAGTCTAGGAGAAGGACAACTCTAACTTTAAACCAAAGGGTCTCTCTTCTTGTTTGTCAAACTTCTTTGAGAGCTTCTCCTCTGCTACTTCTTCTTCAATGTCTTCTAAGATACCCAGATAAAATTTCAGAAAAGAACTTGGATGGCTGAAGTAAATAGGCTATTTGATATACATAGATTTCAAAATAAATTGTTTCTTCTGCCTAAAGAAAAAGGTTCGGCTCTCATGAAGAAGAGGTTTTTAACAATTAAGATAATTTCAAATTGTTATTAATTTTTGACTAATTTTCTTTTTATTGTGGTGTTTTGTTTTTAACAATAAATAATCAGTAAAAAACTTTATCATTGTTGGATATGTATTTACCCAACCCCTCTGCTTACACAAGGTCAATTTCTTAAACAAGCTTTTCCAGGTTTAAATTCAGAGTTTTCTTTTTCCCTGACCAGTTTCCATAACCAAGGTTAAAAAGCTCAGTCTGCCCTACTATTTACTCATAGCTGAAGGGTAAATAGTTGGGTTCATACCTTTACCAATGGTATTAGTGCTCTGTGAAATGCAAACTTGGATTTGAACTTGGGTTGCTGTGTCCATTTCCTGCCATAATAACCATTACACCATGTGTTCCTCTTTTACATAGGATATATATATATATATATTAAAATGAGTAGGTCCATGAAGAGATTTGTATTTTTGGGTGGGGATTTATTTATCTAAATAAATAAATCCTAAAAAAAAAATACAAATCTCTTCATTGACCTACTCATTTTAATATATTTCTTTCGCTCTTTGGACCTCCAACAAAAAATTATATATATATATAAGGAAATTAACTTGGCAAGCCAACTTCAAATTCTGGATGAGACTGTTCGAGTTTCACTTTGTGCTTATGCATTTTTGAAAAGGCATGAACCCGTCTCAGCTTTGGCTAAATCATAGGGCAGATTGGGTTCTCTAGCTTTGGTGAGACAACCAGACTAGGAGAAGGAAAATTCTGATTCAAACTCCTACTAGTGTGGCCAGTTAACTAGAAAGAAAGATTAAGTTATTGTCTATGAAATTGGACATTTTGGTTTATTATAATCTAAATTTATTAGGAATCTAAGTTGCTACATTTCAACTAACTCTGACTTGGATTTCAGTCCTAATTCTCGATTATAAAACTCCTCGGTTGTTAACAAGAAATAAAATTAAAGAAGTAATATTTGTGTTTACATCTGTAATGGTTGAACGACCCCAAAATTGGATACACTATATTGAAAGTGCAATATCCTCTTAAAACTTGGATGATCATGGCTCTTCACAGCTTCCTTTCATCAAAATCTCGCTTAGCATGACTGTTCTTTGGTTTCTTGGTGCCTTCTCCACAGTTTGAAATTCAAGTTTGTCTTTCTCCTAAACTGGTTACCACTTACCATGATCATAGAGCCTAATGAGACATGCTATTTTAACTAGAGTTGGGAGAGAGAAGTCGAGTGGGTTCATGCCTTTCCCTAAGTAGAGGTATTAATGCAAAATAAACACAAACAGCATTTGTTAGGATTTAAATTTCTATTTTCTGTACAAACAACTAATAATCTACCTACACTCTCATACAGCACTAGTTATTTAGATAACAAAAAAAAAAGCTTGTCTTTACTGTTAGACCCCTAAAATTTCCACATGTCCATGGGCCCCACCTTTCTGGACTCCTAGCTGAAAATGTAAAATGTTATTAAACAGCCAATAGCGATATCATGAGGACTCCCTGTAGAATAGTGGGGAGACTTCCGAAGATACAACACTGGACTGTGACATTAAATTAAGTAAGTTCAAACTCCATTTGTGCCAATACACTCACTTTCATACTAATGCCCTTTGGAAAGGTATGGACCATTAAGTGCAAACAAATGATTAATACTAAATAGAACTATTTGTGTTTGAAATTCTGGAACCATTTAACTATGTGCAAACAATAGTAATACTTTGTGCCAACAAATTAACTTTGACTCATTTAAAAAAAAGATTACCTCCAAACTATTGACTTACAAATCATATGCGTAACCATTCAACTGTGTATAAACAAATGCGCTCTAGCTCATTTAAAAATGTTATCTACAAACAATGTGTTTACGTATCATATATAATATGTATAAAGATGATTTGGCATTAAATAACCTATAAGGGTTGATATGCCATAAAACCCAAACAAATTAAATTAAATTATTTCAACAAAAACCCACTGAAAATTTAATAAATTTTTTTACCTGAACTGACCATGGCGTAACAACTTTTGCTTTCTTGTAAAACCTTACTGTAGAGGAGTTTTTATGTTGCCATACTATTTTTAAAGAATAACATGAATTTTCCCAACTGACTGCTTTTATTTCTTATGTGTGTGTATATATATATATATATATATATATATATATATATACGAGGATCATTAAATAAGTTTCCAGACTTTTTTCATATCGGCACTTTTATTGATAGTACACACATGACACTCTAGTCCCCATCAAAGTAATCTCTGGCTGATATGCACTTGTTGTACCATTCCAACAACTTCTGGAAGGCCCCATGGAAGTCCTTTTGTGTGAGCGTGTCAATGACCTTCGTTACAGCCTCTTTCATCTCCTCAATTGTCTCATAGCAACAGCCTCTGAGCTTAGGGAATAACCAAAAGTCACAGGGAGCAAAGTCTGGACTATAGGGAGGGTGAGGAACTGTCTTGATGCCCATCTTGGTCAAATAGTCTGTGACAACGATGGAGTTGTGGACTGGTGCATTGTCCTAGTGGAAATGCCACTGACTCGATTTGAAGAATGTTGGCCTCTTCCTAAGGAATCTCTTCCTGAACTCCCTTAAAACCTCAACATAGTAACCCTAACCGTTAGGCCAATCAACTCTGGTGTATTGACTTCCTTACTCTTCCCACACCTCTCGTCATCCCTCACAAACTCCCTGCCTTCCTTGAATCTCTGATGCCACTGAAAAACTGATGCTCGATTCATGCAAGATGCTCCAAAAGCAGTCTGAAGCATTCCATATGTTTCTGTGGCATTTTTTCCAAGTTTAAAACACAATTTTATCGCATATCGTTCTTCTAAAGTGTCCTGACATCCAGATTGCATTTTTGAAATTCACCAGCTGTGACAATCAGGATTTAGTAGGGTGTATTCCAATTGCTGCTGTAGCTGTTGATTTGAACCTGAAATCATAAAAATTGGTCAGTCATCTCATAAGATGTATAGCAATGACATACTGAATTTCCAAGAGTCTACGACAATTTTAAATGCCTATACAAAAAAGTCTGGAAACTTATTGAATGCACCACATACATATGTATATATATATATATATATATATATATATATTATTTTACACTAATAGTTTTAATGTGCTATTTTCAGATGATATTACGACTACTGCTGATGGCACAGACACTTATCATTTAGTGAAGAGCGCTGGCAGATATAAGTAAGTACTATTAAGTGTAAATAGAATCTTTTACTTATAAAATATTTATGGACTGTTAATGTTATCTGCTGTCAAGAGAGATCAATTATTTATGACTTATTAATTTAATTATTGAATAAAATAATGAAATGTCTGTTGTGTATTAAATACGAGCTTTTTGAAAGAAAATCAAAAACCAAACCTTACATAAAATGTAAGAGGATATTCCTCTGAAGGAGATTCACTTTGTACATACTTAGCTTCATCAAGAACGCATTGGAAACAAAGAGATCTTTCAAAGGAATCTCTACTGTAAACTACAAGTCCTCATTGCAGGAGACGTACTCTTTGTTTAACAATTATAGTTGTAAGAAATAATTGATTATCTGTGTATTAAATTGGAGCTCTTTTGAAGATTATCAAATATCAAAAAAGTTAAAAGTAAATTTATTATTATCATTTTTATTATTATTTTACAATTTTGAGAGTTTTTCACACCAGCGTTAGCTGATATTATTTTTATTTTTATGTTACCAAAATTAACTTTTTAGTTGTTATTAAAAGAAATTATTGTTACTGAAGTCAAGTACTAGGAAGTTTAGTTTCTTTGTTTAATGGCATATCAACCTTTGTTGGTTATTTAATGCCAAAGCCATTCTTCAAGAAGAACAGTAGTAGTACTATTTAACCCATAGCTGGGTTAACACATGGTCATGTGATATTAAGTATTCTTTTCCAATCACAATAATTTTCAAACAGTTCTATTTGATTCATAGATGTGACCCTAATAGGTACTACCACTCTGATTCAGAGTGGATCTGAGAGTAATGCCAATGAAGGGGTACTTCATATTCCCCAAATTTCATAAGTGGAACCTCACCATCAGATATAGTTTAGTCTCATACCCAAGGCACCCCTTTTATGTAATGAGAGATCTTACCTCCTTGCTGATTTTAAGCGGGTTTCTTCCATGATTTGCATCAAAATGGAAGATATAAAGAGTGACTTTTTGGAACACCAAATGAAAATAGAATAATAAGAAAAGATTGAGATGATTTGATCAAATGTTATAAAAAGACGATGCCAGCTATATTATATTCACCAATAAAAAACCCAGATGATCATTATCAAAGCGATGGAATGACTCTTATAAGAAAGAATACAAAACTACCATTGCTAACAGACTGTAAAAAGACTGGATAAAACTAGGGGTCTTGTGAGGAACCCTTATGGGTTTATGTAAATAATAATAATAATAATAATGAATGATATTATGTAAAGTCCTCCTACTACTGGGGCCAAAGGGAAACACATTCTTATTTTTGGATCAGTGATATCAGGAAACTCATCTAATGTAAGGAGACAGATACCTTTAGCTTCTTCATCTTTTAGTAGACTTGAGGAAAAAATATGAAACCAAAATATCTTTCAAAAGCAATTAAAATTCATTTCTATGAAGCTTTAATAGTCCTAAGAGCTAAATATATTGATGAGACTTGGAGTTTAAAGGAGGAAAACAATAGAAACCTGAGTAGATTTGAGAATGATTGCCTCAGAACTTTAGTGGGAGTTTCTTATATGAATTACATTAAAATGAATTCTATAAGAAGTGACCCTTGAAATACCAAATAAAATCATTGACTTAATTGAGATGAAAAGATTGAAGTGATTTGGTCATGTGATATGCAAAGATAATGCCAGATACGAGGTGCATACGATAAGTTTCCAGACATTTTTCGTATGGGCATTTAAAATTTTCGTAGACTCTTGAAAATTCAGTATGTTATTGCTAGGCATCTTATAAGATGACTGACCAATTTTTATGATTTCAGGTTCAAATGGACAGCTACAGCAGCAATTGGAATACACCCTACTAAATCCTGATTGTCACAGCTGGTGAATTTCAAAAATGCAATCTGGATGTCAGGACACTTTAGAAGAACGATGTGCAATAAAATTGTGTTTTAAACTTGGAAAAAATGCCATAGAAACATATGGAATGCTTCAGACTGCTTTTGGAGCATCTTGCATGAATCGAGCATCAGTTTTTCAGTGGTATAAGAGATTCAAGGAAGGCAGGGAGTTTGTGAGGGATGATGAGAGGTGTGGGAGGAGTAAGGAAGTCAGTACACCAGAGTTGATTGGCCTAACGGTTAGGGTTAGGGTTACTATGTTGAGGTTTTAAGGGAGTTCAGGAAGAGATTCCTTAGGAAGAGGCCAGCACTCTTCAAATTGGGTCAGTGGCATTTCCACTAGGACAATGCACCAATCCACAACTCCATCGTTGTCACAGACTATTTGACCAAGGTGGGCATCAAGACAGTTCCTCACTCTCCCTATAGTCCAGGCCTTGCTCCCTGTGACTTTTGGTTATTCCCTAAGCTCAGAGACTGTCGTTATGAGACAATTGAGGAGATGAAAGAGGCTGTAACGAAGGTCATTGACACGCTCACAGAAGAGGACTTCCATGGGGCCTTCCAGAAGTTGTTGGAATGGTACAAGTGCATAATCAGCCGGAGTAGATTACTTCGAAGTGGACTAGAGTTTCATGTGTATACTATCAATAAAAGTGCCCATATGAAAAAAGTCTGGAAACTTATCGTATGCACCTCGTATGTTGACTTTTCATGTAAGAAGGATTTTACCAACAAAGATCCAGAAGATGATCTTCAAAGGAAAAGAGAGTAACTTAATAGGAAAAGTCAGAATACTACTACTGTTAACAGTAGAAAGACTGGCAAAAAATAGGGTAAGATTGGAATCTTGTGCAAACAGATAAGAGAAAAAGGGTGGCCTGGGTATGACACTGCAACTAATTGTGAGGCTCCAGTTCTGGAGCTTTGCAGAGTGTGGAATCAATCTTTCATTGCCATTATTCCCAGGTCCACTGTAAACCAGAATGATAGCACCTATTCTGATCACATTTATAAATCAAATTGATCTGTTTGAGATAATGTTTAAAAATGATTGTGAACTTAATAAATACATTGGCTTTTAAGACACCAATATTGCAGCTATGTATGAACTGTTTACCTGTATAAAATGATAATGAACTTAATACATTGGCTCTCAAAACATTGATATTTCAACAAAGTATGAAGTGTTACTTGTATAAAATGATTGTGAACTTTATTAATACATTGGCTCCTAAAACATTGATATTGCAACTAAGTATGAAGTATTTACCAGTGTAAAAAGATTGTAAACTTTATTGATATTGCAACTAAGTATGACGTGTTTATCTGTTAAATAGAATTGTGAGCTACATTTAATTTCTGGTAGATTGATTATTATTAGATAGGAATCTTGAAGATATATAATTATTAGCAAATTATTAAATATGAATTTCCTTTAAACCATATAATTGTGTGTAAGTTATTTGTATTAAGAATAATTCATTTAAAACTATATTTGCAAACAAATGGTTTATATCATTAAATAGAAATAGTTACTAGAAACCATATAATTACTAGGAAAAAGATTAACCTGACAAGAGTTGATATGTCATAAAACTGACCAGTGAACCAACCAACATTGACACTGGTATGTTCTCATGTTTTATACTGATAATTTTATTATGATTAAAATGTCTTTCTTTTTTCCTTTTCTATAGGGAATGTCGACGGACAGAAGGTGTATCTACCACAGACATAGTTGGAAGGTGAGTTTGTTTGCATTGCTTTTTACTAAGCTAAGCCTTCTTTTGGTACAAGTCCAGAAGTGTGGGGCACTCAGTGAGAATCAAACTCGCTAACTATTGTCTGCTAATTTTGCTTGCTAACAATTATGCTTCAAGGGGATTATTAGGTTGATGCAAAACTTCCCTGCATCTTTTAAACAGGTTCACTTATTTTTATAAATTCATAGCATCGTTCTTCAGTCATCAAAGTATTCCCCTTAGCTTTCTAAGACCACATGATACCTTTTAGCTAAATTTTGTATTCCCTTATTTTGGGTTGATGCAAAAATATCATATTCAGAACAATATTTGGTGCAATCTGTTGGCAGGACATAAAATTCATCAACTGCATCCGCTTCATCATCATTACTCCCAGGTCCACTCTGACCTGAGTGGTTGTACCTGTTAGGATCCCATATATGGATCTAGTAGACCTGTTCAAAAATTATTTGTATAACATAGGAATACTTGAAACCATATAACTGTGTGCAAATTATTGGTGTGAGATAGCAATACTTGAAACTATATAACTGTAAATTATTTGTATTAAAAATAGTTACCTGAAGCTATAATTGTTTACTAAGGGTTATTAGTGGCTTGAAAGCATATGCTATAAATTAAGCCTGAAAAAAAATCTCTACAAAACTAAAGGTCAACTTATACAGCAGGGTTAAAATCCAAATCTTTACCTCAGAGTGGTCAACTAGCGGTAAAGGTTTGGATTTTTAGCCCTTCTGTATGAATTGACCTTTAATTTTGTAGAGATTTTTTTCAGACTTAAAGATTGACTTTGACAACACAACTTACAGTAATTTCTTGAAGTACTTGAAACTATAAGTAAGTAAAGTTGGAGACCGTAGTCGGGGGCTACCCGAAAGCTCCCTTTTCAATAGCTACTACACCGAGGTGTAGGGGAGGGGTTACTCCTTTCCCTGGATTGCTCCACTTTACTCTCGAAATATACCTTATAATGCTGAGTGTTAAGCAAAGAGGTATCAAGTACCATTTTTTGTGTCTTTGGTATGACTCGACCTGAGATTGAACCCCTGTCTCCTGGGCCACTGATGAACACTCTACCACCGTGCAAATTATTAGTATTTGATTGGAATACTTGATACAGCTCACTTGACTGGAGCTGTAGAATATGGCAATTGTATCTCTGCCGAGAAGTAAGACCCTCCAACAAGTGTCCTGGATATGAAAGTAAACTTCATCTGATGGTGAGCCTCCAGTTTTAGAGCTTTGGAGAATGTGGAGTATCCTTTTATAGCTATTATTTCCAGATCCACTCTGACCTATTAGGGTCCCATCTACAGACCAATTGAAATAATCAATTTCTATATATGAAACCATTTAACTGTGTGCAAACAAATGAGCCCTGGCTTGTTTAAAGAAAGAGTAACCTACAAACTACAAATCATATATAAGTAATTTTTTTTTAATAAATTTTGAAACGCTTATTACACCTGACAAGTTTGAAACAGAACACTACCAATGTAAATAGAATGTTTTAAAACTTTCTCATCTTTTTTGTTTCATTTCATTAGTTTGACACCCTGATGAAGGCCTAAAAAACCAAAACATTTAACATTGGCAAATATTTCTTAAATCATCTTCTGAAGACCTTTTGGTTTGTTTAATGGCATGTCAACCTTTGTAGGTTATTTAATGCCAAAGCCATTCTCCTAGAAGAACAGTAGTGGTACTATTTAACCCATAGCTGGGAGGATAAGGGGATTCATACCTTTCCCAATGATATTTGCCCGAAAGTGAACGTAATAGTGCGACTGGAGTACGAACTCGCTTACTACGATTCTGCAGTCCATCGCTTTAACCATTACACCACAAGGACCCCCCCCCCCTGAAGACCTTTTGTTTTTCATCCTTATAACTTTTCATATATTTGATATATATATATATATATAAGCAGGATTTGGCATTGAATTATCTATAAGAGTTGATATGCCAACACAACCAACCAACCAACCAACCAACCATGATGCCATATAATGGTGTACAAATAAATGATTATCATCACTAATGAACCAAAATAGTTTCTTGAAACCATATTGTTTGTTGTTGTTGTTGGCAACTGTTGTCGAGGGCGACCCGAAGGCTCCCTTTTCAATAGCTACTACACCAAGGTGTAGGGGAGGGTGCTACTCCTTTCCCAGGATTGCTCCACTTTACCCTTGATCCATACTTTATAATGCTGAGTGTTAAGCAAGGAGGTATCAAGAACCATTTTTTAAGTCTTTGGTATGACTCAACCATGGGATTGAACCCAGGTCTCCCAGACCATTGACAAACGCTCTACCCACTACTGATAACGGTTACTAAAAACCCTAATTATTTCAGAATGATTATCATTGATTATTTGAAAAGAAAGACTCTATTTGGCATTAAATAACCCAAGAAGGGTTGACATACTTTGAAATCAACCAACCAAAAAATGTTGGTTATTCAATGGCAGATCAACTCTTCATGGGTTATTTAATGCTGAAACTTGATTCACTTGTAAATGGTTGGTTTCAAATATTCCTATCTAACGTTGATGATCTTATTTTATATTAATCATTTGTTTGCACACAGTTGAATAATTTCAAGTATTCCTACCAAATACAAATAATTTGCCCACAGCTGTAAGGTTTCAAGTATCTAATAATACTTAGTAAATGATTAAACAGTTCTATTTGATCCTCAGATAGGACTCTAACTAGTACTACCACTCTGGATCAGTGGACCTGGCATTAATGGTAATGAAGAGGTACTTCATATTCCTCAGAGCTCCAGGACTGTAGCCTTATAATCAGTTGCAGTTTAGCATCATGTCCAAGATGCAAGAAAATTAGCCAAATTCTGGAATATGCACAACCAAAATGTTATGGGGGTGGGGTAGGGAATGCAAACGATGAAGATGTAAAAACTAATCCAAATCATATATTGTTTTTTTTTTTAAACTTGTCTTTGAGAAATTTAAACAGGTCGTTGGTTTTTAATATCTTGAATTTTTTCAAACACCTGACTAGAAAAGGAGAAATACTGAATGAAAATAAATAAATAGAAGTTGGTCTGCAGATTTTACTGTATACAGAACTTTCCACTTTTTGATTCTGATGTTGCACCCACCCACCAACCACTTCTCTTCACTGCCCCCAGAGACAGAGGCTAGGGTAGTGCTTACTTTGTAATGACTGGACAAAAGTAATGATTTTTAATGATTTCAACACAGTTGTTTATATAGATTTAGTGAGTCTCTGTGGGAGAGAACAGCTGTTGTTAATTATTTACATTGAATATTCAAACACAGTTGACTGACATAAACAGTCAAGGGATTAGTAAACTCTCTAATAAATGGATTTTTCTTGTATGACACAATAAACAATTAGGAATTGCAAAAAAAAAATGGTCATTATTGTTAATCTGCAAAGAATAAGTCAAGGTTTTTTGTAACTAATATCTATCAGAAATCTTGGAGATGAGGAATTATCAATATTATTATTATTCATTATACACTGATCTATTCACAGACTAGTATCCTCATCTTGGTTGTTATAGTCACAACATTTCAGCTGTTTCTTCACATGAGGAATTATCAATATTATTATTATACTCTGATCTCTTCACAGACTAGTATCCTCATCTTGGTTGTTATAGTCACAACATTTCAGCTGTTTCTTCACATGAGGAATTATCGATATTATTATTATTTATTATACTCTGACCTCTTCACAGACTAGTATCCTCATCTTGGTTGTTATAGTCACAACATTTCAGCTGTTTCTTCACATGAGGAATTATCAATATTATTTATTATTTATTATACACTGATCTATTCACAGACTAGTATCCTCATCTTGGTTGTTATAGTCACAACATTTCAGCTGTTTCTTCACATGAGGAATTATCAATATTATTATTATTTATTATACACTGATCTATTCACAGACTAGTATCCTCATCTTGGTTGTTATAGTTACAACATTTCAGCTGTTTCTTCACATGAGGAATTATCATTATTATTATTATTATTATACACTGATCTATTCAGGCTAATATTTTGTATAATACCTCTTATGCCCAGTCTCGTCCACCTCCCTCCAATCCCTCTGCTACAACATGGAAAAACAGATTGAAAGTTCCTTCCATGAAAGTGACCATACACTACCTCACCCCATGCTGTGATTCTTTAGTAGAAAGGCAGTGACGTTTCAGGTCTGAAAAGAAGAGGGGTTGCTGGCAGCTGATGACTGAAAACCGAAGGGTATATATTGTAGAATAAAAAAAAAATATAACTCAGATTCTTGCAGTAGTTGATAATAAAAAGGTTTTATAAGTCTTCAAGTTTACAGATGATAACAAATTCTGCAGGTGTGACTTAGAATGGTCTAAGGCATCGGTCTGGCGAGGGTTAAGTCTTCTTAGCAACAATTCGTTCTGGCGGCGGATTGGTGATATGAGTTGGCAACACGAAACACAATCCCGATCTGCTCTTCTCTAACTGCTGCAACCAACTGCTCCATCTACTGCCACCTACTGCTCCATCTCTACTGCCACCTACTGCTCCATCTACTGCCACCTACTGCTCCGTCTCTACTGTCGCCAACTGGTGAGCTCAAAAATCAGCTTGCTTATATAATAATTGCCAATATTCTGGGGTAGGTTCTGACTGAGGCAGGGGTAATCTCCATAACATCATTTTCAACTCATCAGATATCCGTTATGTCTTTGTTTCAATTTTCATCATCAGAAAGGCCTTCATCCCAGACTAATTAATAATTTCCTTTTTGGCACCGATAAGTAATTCCGGAATATTATCTCACCTCATTAGTTGAAGTGTTCTCATCAAATGCCAGATGGCCTTCTTACCATCAACAAAGATTCCTTTGTTCGCCTCTGAGTTCCATCTTTTAACTGGGGTATTTCCCATGTCACTGCGACCAGGGGCTAGTCACAGAGTTATCTTTTCTTATTGTCAAGTTTCTAATTTTCACTTTTTCCGAGGCTCAGGAATCCCTTCACAACATTATTCATTTCTCTAAATAACATCTTTTTCTTCCTCAATTTCCGTTTCTGCTTGTAAACAACTTAATCTTCATTATCTGTCAACATCTTTTAATTCTCATTTCTGGCCACTGTCAAAAGTTCTTTTCCCAGAATTTCAATTTTACCTTCTTGGCAATATTCTCAGAATTTCCGTTTTACACTTCTCAGCTATCATATGTGGCCGCTCAATTTAACCCTTCATGTACCAACGCCACAGACCAATATTGTCACACTTGTCACTACATTTCAGCTGTTTCTTCACAGGAGGAATTATCATCATTATTATTGTTATCATTATTATTATACACTGACCTATTTAGTTATTTCTTCACACTAGGAATTGTCATTATTATGCATTAATCTTTTCAGACTAGTATCCTTATCTTGGTTGTTACTATAGTTATGTCTTGGCTGTTGTGCCATTTTGGCCTTCTTTAGATATCTGCTGTAATCTTGGTAATTTCAAACCCAAAATCTTTATCCAGTCTATTTTGGTGAATTGTTCTCACATGACCATCTGATATGTCAATCAACACTTAAAGAAAGATGGAAAGTATAATGGCCAAAATGTTGTGTTCAAGTCTCATTGGATGCCCCATTTCATATGGCCTTGTGCCACATCTAAGCAAAAAACTTAGTAAATTACTGCCCTTTCCTTCAAATTGTTCACCACCTTCAAATGCCTTTAAAACACTCCTTGAGGTCAAGGGAAGTTGCATGCCAATTCTTATCAAGGTTTGCCCATTATCCAAATTTGAATAATTCCTTTCTGCATAATTTTCATCTCAGAACTTCTAGTCCTCTCACAAGGTGGGGAAATTCTTGTATGATTTATTTGCTTTTTGGATAAATTAAAGCTCCCAGATCAATTTTAGGTACCATTTGGAATTTCATAAACTAAATGCTAGAGTTTTTATGGGTCAAAGATAGAACTTTATGGTTACCTCTCCCATAGCAGTTGACATATTTAGTGGATGAAATTCATATGCAAATGTATCAACTGTTATGGTACAGATGTAGCTATGAATTACTGCCACTCTGCCTCATAATACTTAGTACATTTAGTGTATGAAATTCATATGAAAATGTAGCAACAGTTATGGGACAGATGTTGTAGTTTATGGTTATCTTTGTATCATAATAGTTGTTACATTTAGTGGATGAAATTTATATGAAAGTGAAGTGACTGTTTTGGGACAGAAAGAAATTTGTGGCTATGTCTGTCCCATAATAATTGGTACATTCACATATAAATTTCACACATGAAATGCAATAACTATTATGAGACAGAGATAGAAATTTATGGTTAACTCTGTCTCATAACAGCTGGTACATTTAGTGTATACAATTTAAATGTAAATGTACCAACTATTATGGGACAGAGGTAAATTAAATTTATATTTAAATGTAACTATTATTATGGGACAGCACCAAAACAGCTGTAGTCATTGTATACATTTATTAATTGTTTATTTGTACTTTAAACAGAATGTTACTGATGACGCGTACACATCATCTTGGTCCAGAGAAAATCAATAAAGATACCGTTGGTGCCATTAGCCAGGTAAGAGAACCTTATCGTCATCTGTTACATAAGACTTCAAAGTTATCAGTTACTGTAGTCAAGTGTTTTTGAATTATGTTGAAACTTTAATAAACCAGTCTTCCCTTTTTTTGTAACAGAAACCATCAGATTTTTTATAAAGTTAAGTTATATATATATATATATATATATATATATATATATATTTTTCCAAAAATATATATATATATAACTTAACTTTATAAAAAATATGACGGTTTCTGTTACAAAAAAAAAAATATATATATATATATGTGTGAGTGTGTATGTATATAATAATATATATATATATATATATATATATATATACACACACACTTTTATACTTTCTACATATATAGCAAGTTAGCTGACTGTAGTCAAGGGTGACCCAAAGGCTCCTTTTTCAATAGCTACTACACTGAAGTGTTGGGGAGGGCGCTATTCTTTTTCCTGGATTTCACTTTACTCTTGATACATACTTTATAATGCTGAGTGTGTAGCAAGGGGGTATCAAGTACCATTTTTTGAATCTTTAGTATGACTTAACCTGGGATTGAACCCCAGGTCATTGGCAAACACTCTACTCATTAAACCAGTAAATAAAAAAAAGGAGATAGAGAGTGTGTTTATGAGTGTGTGTGTGAGCGTGTATATATATATATATATATATATATATATATATATATATATATATATATATATATATATATATATATATATCTCAATATTAATTCATGTTTTTAGACTACAGTATTATATTATTTAATCTTTATAATCTACAATAAATTCAACAAAATTAGGAATTAATTTATATTTCATATTTTATTTAAATGATTCTCAAGTTACTATTAATATATCTTAGTATTCACCATTTTTAAAATTCAGTAATGTTTAAATTATTGGTAACAGGGTTTGTTTTTTTTAAAAAAGAAAAATCCATAATTTCCACCAAAAAAGTGTTTGTTTTTTTTTTTTAATTAAAGAGAATTTAAAAAATTTTTTTTTTAAATTCTCTTTTTGCCAGAAGCAATGTAAACCTGTCTACATTACATTTACATATGTAACTGTATTTTGTCCATCTGAAGGAGGTCATTTTTTATGGCTGAAATAAATTTATAATGGAATGAAGTACAAAATTAAATTCTTTTTTGTTTAATTTTATAAAAGATGTTTTTGCTCTTCATGTGAATTTCGATGTATTTTTAATCTGAAATTACTCATATATTCAATAGCTGTTGACATTGAACACTCAATTGGATATTCTTATTCTCCTTGGAGTATTTTTAATCTGAAATTAAGTCAAAAATAGGAAAGCAGCAGGGCTTGTTGAAATACCCCCTGAAGTATGGAAGACCTAAGAATCTGACGACATATTGCTCTGACACGGTAATGCTATATATAACCAGAACAGATGGACAAAAGGATGCATCCTCCCTTTTCCTCAGGAGGGTGACCTCAGAATAGCCTAAAACTATCGAGGTATAACCCTTACATCCATGGCAGCCAAGATCTACAATGCTCCACTACACAACTGCATAGAACCGAAAATTGAGAAAATACTTAGGAAGAACCAAAATGGCTTTCGGAGAAATCAATCCACAACATCACAAATTTTGACTATCTATTGAATTCTAGAAGGTGTACATGCAAAAAACCTTGAGGCAACAATATTATTCGTTGACTTCTC
This sequence comes from Sepioteuthis lessoniana, assembly GCA_963585895.1. NCBI lineage: Eukaryota > Metazoa > Mollusca > Cephalopoda > Myopsida > Loliginidae > Sepioteuthis > Sepioteuthis lessoniana. The sequence goes on from CAUZXS010002681.1 coordinate 68,232, forward strand.
CAAGACATTTGACTCCATACACAGAGGGAAGATGGAGTAAATACTTCTCACCTACAGCCTACCCAAAGAAACCATCGCAGCCATAATGATGCTATATAAAAACACAAAAGTAAAAGTCTGCTCACCAGATTGAGACACAGACTACTTCGACATGATAGCAGGTGTGCTACAAGGAGACACATTAGCCCCATACCTCTTTATTATCTGCCTAGACTATGTGCTTAGAATGTCTATAGATTTAATGAAATAAAATGGTTTGGTTTGGTTTGTTGGGTTTTATGGCATATCAACCTTTGTAGGTTATTTAACGCCAAATCCATTTTTATGTGAATAATCTGTTCTATTTAAAACAAGCATAAGTACACAGTTTGTCAAAAACATTTCTATTTCAAACTATTCAAGCAGTTATATGTAACAATTCAGTTAATTGTAAATACAGTTTTAATGTCAAAAACAGTTCTATTTCAAATAATTCAGTTAAGCATAATCACGTAGTTTAAATGTAAGTACGGTTTAATTGTCAAAAACATTTCTATTTCAAGCTATTCAGTTTACTCAAAACAATTCATTTTAGCATAAGTATGCTGTTAGTTCTATTTAACCCATAGATAGGGCCATATCAGGTGCTACTACTCCAGGCCAGAGTGGACCTGGGAGCAATGGCAATGAAGGGGTACTCTGCATTCCCCAAAGCTCCAGCACTGCTGGAACCTCACCATCAGATTGTTTAGTGTCATATCCAGGACACTCGTTTGGGGGGGTCTTTCCCCTCTGCAGAGGTGCAGTCAGTGTATTCTACAGCCCCAGCTGACTGGGCATAAATAAAATGGTTTCAAGCTGGCAAAAGAAAGAAGCTGAAGATACCCTACACAAATTATTATGGACACAGACTGCACCAATGACATAGTGCTTCTAGCAAATACACCCACCCAAACCGAATCACTGCTACATAGTCTGGAATGAGCTGCAGGTGGCATAGGCCTCCATGTCAATGCAGACAAGACAGAATACATGTGCTTTAATCAAAGAGGCGACATCTCTACACTGAAGGGTGGTCCTTTGAAACAAGTGGACAAGTTCACCTATCTCAGAAGCAGCATCTCGTCAACCAAGAATAAAATGAACACACAACTAGCAAAGGTATGGACAGCTATCAGTAGGCTATTGGTCAGATGGAAGTCAGACCTGACCCATAAAATAAAACGCAGTTTTTTCCAAGCAGCGATCGTGTCAATACTGCTCTATGGATGCACCACAATGATGCTAACTAAATGTATGGAGAAAAAGCTTGATGGCAATTATGCAAGAATGCTGCAAGCTACATTGAAGAAGTCCTGGAGGCAAAACCCGACAAAATAGCAGCTGTATGGCCACCTACCACGCATCACGAAAACTATCAAAGTTTGATGAACCAGACATGCAGACACTGCTGGAGAAGTAAGGATGAACTCATAAGCGATATACTCCTGTGGACCTCTTCACATGGACAAGCAAAGGCAGGAGGACCAGCTAGAACAACAGCTCTGTGCCAATACAGGATGAAGACCTCCCGGGAGCGATGGATGATAGAAACAGGTGGCAAGAGAGGGTATGGGAGATCCATGCTACAATCACGACATGATGATAATGATTCTCCTTGGAGTATTTTTAATTTGAAATTAATCATATATTTGATAGCTGTTGACATTGAATACTCAGTTGGATATTCCTATTCTCCTCGGAGTATTTCTTAAAAGTCTAATCCTTTGACTATTTTCCTCAGATTATATATATATATATATATATATATATATATGTATGTAGAAAAAGGCAAAATGTAAGAAAGATATATACGTTGGTATATTTGCTGATATATTTTATTTCATTATGTTAATGCGTTTCGACTTCAAAGTTTTCATCTGAATACAGAAATATTTTATCAACATTATTTTAAGTGAGAAATAATTATAACAGATAAGCTTTTGATTCAATTGGAAATCTTAATCAGTGCCAATAGATGTTGTTATACGAAAATGAAATAATGGAGGGTAATATGTTCTAAATTGGTTATGTCATGCAATGGAATCTTCAAAAAAAAGTAAATAGCATTTTATGACGTAACCAATAAAATAAAATAAATCATCAAATATATCAACATATATCTTTCTTCCATTTTACCTTTTTCTACATACATTCTGTTGAATTTGATTCCTTTCTCATATATATATATATATATATATATATATATATATATATATATATATATATATATATATATACTTTTTATATTATATATACCAGTGCACCAGACTACCTTTTTTCCCATATCTATTTTATCATGATATAATTCTAGTGGATTATTTTAGTGAATTATGACTTTTCTTCCTTTTTAGGATCACAGCACACGAAGCCCTTGGACTGGTGTTTCCCAGTTTTTGCCTACATCCAAGAAAATAATCCAGTTTGCAGAAGGCAAAGAACCGTCCCCTGGTGATCGAATTGTCTATGTTGCTGGCGCCTTTGATCTCTTTCATATCCTTTTTTAATTATCAGAAAATATCATCTGCTATTTTGATTAAATTGGAAAATATTTACAAGAACATGGAATAGTTTTTTTCTTTTTCTTTTAATTTTTATTCTTTTAGATTTTTAAATTCATTTTTAAAAATTTATTTTCATTTTCTTTTTATTGATCTAAATTTTTAAGACTCATCTTGAAAAAAATTTTTTTAGTTTAGAATTTTTTATTTATTCTTTTATTTCCATTTGTCAAATTTGTTTGTTTTTATTTTCAAAATTTGATTTACATTTAACTTAGTTTAAAAATGTATTTTATTTACTTTTTAATTACAATTTTTTAAAAAATCTTATTTTATTTTCAAAATTTTAGTAACATTTATCTTTGTTTGCAAATGAATTTTATTTAATTTTTATTTTATTTTATAGTATTGAATTAATTTAGAGGACTATTACAATGCGAAATAATAATTATTATTTCGCATTGTAATAGCCCTCTAAATTAATTCAATACTATAAAATAAAATGATTTATGAAATGCTTCAAGCAAATCACAAAATACTTTTTATTTATTTCTATTTTATTTATTGACCTTTATTTTATTGATATTATTGCGCAGTGTGCACTTACGCAGCAAAACATGGGCGGGGATTATCTTGTGGTGGGTAGTTAGGAAAAAGAAAACAAAAGTCTCATTGAAAGTTTATCTGACTTACGAGGTCTAGAAGAGATGTATGAACCAATGACAGTGTGCTTGTTAATTAATAATATTTACTGGGTCCATTTGTTCAAGATTCAAATCCAAGTAGGATATCTTGGAATTTGATCTTAGTTCATCACTTGAATGATTGCAGAAAAAGAGCCTGCTTGTTTGCTGTCTATCATATCTTCTTTTTTAAGTTCATTAACCCCACCCTCCAGCTATGGGTTAAATAATACCACTATTCTTCTACAAGAATGGTTTGACATTAAGTAATCCATGAAGGTTAATATGCTATGAAGTCAAGAAAAGAAACGAAACCAAAAATAGAAGGAAAGTAAGAGGAGAGGAAATGGGGTGAGAAGTAGAAAGAGTAAGACTGATAGAGAGAGGAGTGTGTTTTGTAGGGAGTGAAAGGTGGACACAAACTAAAGGAAAGAATAAAAAGAGAGTAGGAGGAGAGGAAATGGGGTGAGAAGTAGAAAGAGTAAGACTGATAGAGAGAGGAGTGTGTTTTGTAGGGAGTGAAAGGTGGACACAAAAACAGGACCTAGTGATGACTTAAATATTACCACTACTGTCCTTCTTCCAGAATGGTTTGGGATTAAATGACCCATGAATGTTGATGTGCCATTAAACAAAGAAACCAAATCCAAACATCTGGCTGTCTGCTGGTAACTCTCCTTATTACAATATTTTTATTCATTTAAAAATAATGATTTCTTTTCCAAACATCTTAAGTTGTTTGGTTGTGTTTTAAGGCATATCAACCCTAGTAGGTTATTTAATGCCAAATCCTGTTTATTTATATATATCAAAAATATAAAATATATAAACAAATAGTTTGTAGGTAACAATTTTTAAATGAACTATTCCTCATTTGTTTGCGCACAGTTAAATGGTTTCAAGTTTAGAGAATGATTAAATATTTCTATTTAAGTCATAGATAGGACCCTAACTCCAGGTCAGAATGGACCTGGGAGTAATGGCAATGAAGGAGTACTCAATACTACGCAAAGCTCCAGAACAGGAGCCTCACAAGTGTAGTGTCATGCCTAGGACAATTGTTGTTG
>CAUZXS010002681.1:77500-160000 GCA_963585895.1 Sepioteuthis lessoniana
AGATTGGGTCAAATCTCTGCCTGAAATTTGTGAAAAAACATTTTCTTCTTTCTTTACAGGATGTCAACCATTATAAAGGTGCTAACAATCCTATCATGAACCTTCATGAGAGGGTGCTTAGTGTGCTGGCTTGTCGGGTAAGTAATTACAATCAACATTGTCTTCATAATTACAATCAACAAGGTTTTAATTATAGTCAGTGTTGTGTTAATAATTATGATTAACATAATCTGAATAATTGTAATCAACATGGCTTTAATAATTATAATCAATATAGTCTTAATAAGAAAATACTATATGGATAAATTTGAAAATTTCAGTTTTAACCTTGTGTTGTATAAGTTTGTGATGTCAGTCACAACTGTGATACAAACACATTTACAAATGCAAAACACAGGCAAATACAAATACAGACGGACTCTGTTGTTTCAGATATGAACACTTTTTTAATTTCTTGCTTTGGTTCTTCGACATGAGGAGAGAGAGAGAGAGAGAGAATTCTTACTATGCTGACCCCACAAATGCGCGGCACATACCATGGTGTTTTAGATCTCAATTCATCTTTGCTGGTAGAGATCTGAAAAACTCAACTCTTTGACTCAATGGCAGAATCCCAACCCTCAACTGCCTCTCTTTCAAAATCCTCTAATTCTCAGGACCATCTCTTCCGGGCATGATGTCATCCACACTCCAGCCCCATTTCCTGTCTGGGGTTTATTATGACAATGGTGATTATCATATCCTTTACGCACAAGCGTAAAACTGCACCCAATGACTATGCACCTGAACTCTTAACCCAAATAGTTCAAAGCCCAACTAAACTGAAAGATAAAATAGAATTAACGAAAAATGATTAATATAAAAAAAATCATTCCTTAATTATATAACACTTGTGTGTAAGAATCAAAGCAGTAAAAGGACAAGAAAATGTAGATTTCATATTCAGCTGGTCTCATGATAGAAAAAGTGATCTATCAACAGTCTATAAAAAAATTAGAAAGTTAATTCTATTGATTAATGGCTTAAAATGGAAGTGTTCCTTCTACTGAGTGGTAAGACCACCCCAAAAAGGGATGTCCTGGGTAAGATACTAAACTGTATCTGATGGTGAGATTCCAGTCCTGGAACTCAAGGGAGTGTGTAGTGCTCCTTCAATGCCATTACTCCCAAGTCCACTGTGATCTAGAGTGGTAGTACCTGTTAGGGTCCTATCTAGGGGTCAAATTGATTTGTTTGACAATTATTTCTATTTGATAGGAATACTTGATACCGTATAACTGTGGACAAATTATTTGTATCAAGTATAGATATAGTTGCTTTATGTGAAACCAAATAATTGCTTGTAAATTATTGATGTTAGATTGGAATACTTAAAACTATTTAACTATCAGTGAATATATGATTTTTAATAAATAGGAATAGTTACTTCAAACCATATAATTGTATTTAAAAGATTAGTATTTCACTGGACATTGGCATAATGGTTAGAGTGTTCACCAATGGCCCGAGAGATTGGGGTTCAATCTCAGGTCGAGTCATACCAAAGACTCAAAAAATGGTACTTGATGCCTCCTTGCTTAACACTCAGCATTATAAGGTACGAATCGAGGGTAAAGTGGAGCAATCCAGGGAAAGGAGTAGCGCCCTCCCCTACACCTTGGTGTAGTAGCTATCAAAAAGGAGCCTTTGGGTCACCCTCGTCTATGGTCGCCAACTTTACTTTTTTTTTTTATTAGTATCAAATTGGAATACTTGAAGTCATACAACTGTGTGCAAATTATTTGTATTTGATAGGAATACTTGATATCATATAACTGTGTACAAATTATTTGTATTAGATAGAAATACTTGATATCATAGAACTATTTGCAAATTATTTGTATTAGATAGGAATACTTGATATCATAACTGTGTGCAAACAAAAGATTATAGACAAATAAAAAGAAAAAATACAATGGAACATTGAATATAGTTGTGATTATAATTAAATGAATCAAATTTTCTCATTAAATAGCCCACAAGTAGTTGATATGCTATTAAACTGTTGTATGGTTTCTCGTACCATGTAACTTCCAGTATCGCGGAGATATAAAAGATGTATAGTTTCTTAAGCATGTCGGTACTGAAAGATCTTGGTCAGTAGTAGGACCAACTTTGGACATAACACCCACACCGCAGGACTTATAATATTTGTCAGACTGTGTCACTTCAGTTAATAAATGATTAACTCTATTTCACTGTGAATCTCTTCCTTACAATGATACAACATAAACAAAGAAACTAAACATTCTTTGATGGCATCCTCTTTGCTGAATTTTTATTATAAATGTTCACTGTGATTAATATTTAGTACTGAATGTGCATTGACTAGGAAGGAGATTATGTTAAAAAAGAAATATTTGTTGCATTATGTCAATTTTGATGCATTTTTTTTTCTATTTGCAGTATGTATCAGAAGTTGTGATTGGAGCTCCTTATTCTGTAACTGCAGACCTTATGGAACATTTCAAGGTAATCCTTTGTTTTTTTGTTTTGTTTTGTTTATTTGATTGACATTTTTTTTACCATTCTGGGTGTATTGAAGTGAATCCTTGACCAGCAACAAAGGGTCAGTAGGTGCAAGTAATATTCATACAAGAGAGTTGGGGGCTTTTTAAAAGGTCAGGCAGGTCACTAGCTATTTGATAAGTGACAAGAGAAGAGCTAAATTTTGGTTATAGTAAAACCACTCCTATCCCATTCGGTTATAGAAGTCTTATTCACTTTTTCATAGTGAAACAGGAACAACAATCCCAGTGTTTGACATGTCAGATGCCTTGCAACATTAAATACTTTCTCATAGAATGTAGAACTTTCACTCTCATCAGAAAGCAATTTTTTTAAGGTGAATTGTTTGTGTGATCTGTTTGTCAATGTCAAAATGAATAACGTTCTGTCTTTCCTGAGAGAGACAGGATTGTACCAAAAAATAGGATGAATTGAAACCATTTAATCCTGTACAAACAAATTAAATCCTGCTTATCAAAAATTTTATCTACAAAGTATTCACTTAGAAATCTTAAGTTAAACATGTGTATATATATATATATATATATATATATATATATATATATATATATATATATGTTTAACCTAAGATTTTTAAGTGAATACTTTGTAGATAAAATTTTATATATATATATATACAAAATATTATTCAATCCAGTAAATCCAGAGTAGAGAATAATGATAGTAGATGTAATTTGCGTCTGGAAGAAAAGAGACAAATTATGTCATACTTTGATCCTGGTAACCTGTTAAAAAAGAGATGTGATTTAATCGCTAGATGTAGGCATAAAATAAACTTTGACTATTTTCAAAAATAAGTGAATTAATAAATTAACCGAAAACGAAGAACTATGATTTTCAAAAGTTGTAAATGAATTGGAATTTGAATTTATATTAATGATTGTTACTTTATTATTGTAATTTGGAGGGGGGGTACCAGAATTAACATTAGTTTTAGGTTTTTTTTGTTCCTTTTAATGATAAAAATTCATATCCTAAAATGAGATTGTCTGAATAATTTTTTTATAAATGTTTGAATTTTTGACATGTATTATTGTAAGTGTAAATTTTGCCTTCGTTAAATTAGAAGTACGATGAAACCAGATATTGTTTTACATGCCATAATAATTTGATACTTATTGTTACTTGAAGGTTTAGGCTTACTTCAAATACATAGGAGAAATAAGGGTTTATTTTTTTTGTGGGGTGGGTTATCTTAGTCTGGTTGTAAATGTGAAAAAAATGAATTTTAATCCATTTCTTGTTTGATCTGAAAAGACTTGTTAATTTTTTAGAGCATTGATTTATATCAATGCTTTTAACAGGATGGAAATAAATTTATCTTAATGTGACTGATTGTTGGGTTTTTTTAAGAGAATATATATATATATATAGAGAGAGAGAGAGATAAAATATATGTCTGTATCTTTTGGTGACTAAAACTCTGTACTTCTAAAGATCTAACTCTGTCTTAATTGATATATGATTGTCCACAACCAATGAAATGAGTATTCATGTCTTTCTCAGTGAGAACTGCTAAAAATTGAACTCTGACCTGTCACCTGAGAATTTATATCACTGAATGTTTGCGATATCTGGTTGATGGGAAAAGCCATTGCATAACGCTTTGTTAAAATCCTATTTTATAAATTGTTTCTCAAAAAATGCTGAAAACTTGTTTCAACCAATTTTAGAAATAATTTTGACTATGGTGGCTTTATCTCGGATATTGAGCACACTATAAAAAACACTACAAGCTGTATTTTTTTAATCTATCTACAGGCTAATTGAAAAGTAACTTCTCGTGTTAAAATTCTTATGATTTATTCCTTAACTATAATTTTTTACAAGAAATGAATGAGAAGAAATTGTATAATATCGAACTTTATTTAAAATTCAATATGAGCACCAGTATCTGTCACCAGCATCTCAAGTTGTCATCAAGGGTATATCATATATATTCATGTAATAAACAACTTTTGAAGACCGATTTTTCACCACAAAAACAAAGGGTCATTCATTACATAAAATAGGTTTTTGAAACATGAAGCTTACCTTGTTTCAAGGCCGAGCTTTGCCATAACTTTGACTCAGTATCTTCAACTAGCCTACAACAAAGGCCATTAATTGAGATGATAAATTTTTTACTTAATATTGTTTACTATTTATAACACCTATGCTCATAGGCTTGGTTGGGTTTTATGGCATATCAATCATTGTAACTTATCTATCTGGTTTATACATATATACTAGATATATATGACTGATAGACATAGGTCAGAGTTAAATAGTTCCAAGTATTGTTATATGTTACTAACAGTTCAATTAAACTTCAATCATTTATTTACATTTAGTTAAATGATCAAGCAGTTCTATTTCTAACAATTCAGTTTAGCATAAGTCATTTATTTGCCCTCGGTTTAAATGTCAAATAGTTCTATTTGACCCATAGATAGGATCCTATCAAGCACTATTGTAACATACTCATATGCAGATGCATGCAGAAAAATATTCAACACAATAAAGACGAGGGGACACAGTTCTTTAGAAAAATATACCTCTCACTTTATTCGAAAGGGTTACGAAAGGTATGATCTGTGAGAGGTGAGTTGGAGACTGAACAGAACTGTAACATATTGACCCCCCAACTCTTCTGGCTACAGCAGCATTTCTTTCCCGTTCTCCTGGGCTGTTCACCCAGGGGTCTGGGGGCCCAGCCTCTGCTGGGACATGGTTCTCATTCCAGCATCTTCTCTCCAACTGGTCTGAACTTCCTGTCGCCGGGGTTATATAATAATTTGACGCCCACCTACTTCTTGTGAGCGTCACATTTGTACTCAATTCAACCTGTCGACAGTCAAGGTTATTCTCTGATCCCCTGATATCTTCGACTGCATGCACCTGTTAATTACACTGATGCATTTCTCATCTGACAGCCCGGCCGGGTCGGAGGTCAATATGTTACACTACCACTCTGGGCCAGAGGGGACCTGAGAGCAATGGTGATCAAGGAGTACTTCACTTTCCCCAAAGCTCAAGTATTACTGGTGCCTCATTATCTGATTGTTTAATTTCATATTCATGATACTCATTGGAGGAGGCCTCCAGAGATACTCTCAGTGTATTCTACTGACCCCCCCCCTGCCCGCCCGCCAGTCAATGAGGCTACTATATTATTGTTGGACTAAATCTTTATTCTGTATTCACTAATCATATGTTCTTGTCTACTAATAGTCTCTCTATTGTATATACTTTTTCCTGAGAATATATCTCTATTTCCTCTCATATCGTGGTTTGTCCTTTATTTAATATTACAAGCGTTCACTAACCAGAATGCAACAATAACCCACAAAGATTGATTTGCCACTAAACAAAGAAACTGTATGTGGATGTCTAAGCATTTCCTGCTATCCGCAATTGTTGGACTGTCCTTTATTAATAAGTATAAGATGATAAACATTTTCAGTGAACACTTTTTATTTTCTTTTGATGGTGTAATAATAATAATAATAATCATCTTTGTTTTGTGTCCAGGTTGATCTTGTATGTCATGGAAAAACTCCAATAATGCCTGATGAAGATGGTTCTGATCCATATGCTGTAAGTTGGGATTTATTTTTTAAAATCTTGTTGTATAGTGGCTCGTACCATGTTACTTCCGGTATCGCAGAAGTATAAAAGATACCGTGTCTCTTAAGCTGGGGAGACAGAAGAGAGAGAAAGAGAAAAGCAGTGACAGAAAAGCTCTGAAGACGTCGGTCAGTAGAAGACCAACTTTGGACATAACACCTACAGTGAGAGACTTATAATACTTGTTGAACTGTACCGCTTGAGTTAATAAATAATTAACTCTGTTTCACTGTGTATCATTCCCTTACTACGATACAACAGATCTTTAGTCTCCTTCTTTGAAAAAGTTTCTTATTTCACCAACATGCAGATCCGTGCAGAAAAATGCATGAAAAAAAAAAACCCCAAATTGACTTTATCAATTACAATCTCAGAAAGTATCTTTTTTCTTTGGATTTTTTTTTTATTTCAGCTCTTCTTTTTTGATATTGTTACTTGCTGAATTTCTATTTTGAAACAATATTTCGGCCAATCTGCTCTCCAACCTATATCAAGTGAACATTGTGTCTGCTAATCTTTTACAAAATGTTTTGTCTTGAATATAACATTGAACTGTATCTGATGGTGAGGTTACAGTCTTGAAGTTTGGAGAATGTGGAGTACCCCTTCTTTACTATTACTCTCAGGTCCACTTTAACCCAGAATGGTAGTACCTGTTAGGGTCCTACCTCTGAGTCAAATAGTACTGTTTGATCATTTACTAAGGATTATTGTTATTAGTTATTTGAAATTATACAACTCTGTGCAAATTATTTATATAGATAGGAATATTTGATAAATAGAATTACTAAATGTTGAATATCAATAGTTGAAACCATTTAAACAAAAGGTTAATATCAAACAGAATTATTAGTGTTAGATAGGAATACTTGAAACCATTTAATCATCTGTAACAATTGATTAATATTAACTAGAATTATTTGTGTTTGAAAGCAGTTCTTGAAACCATTCAACTGTATGCAAACAAATGATTAATATTATTAACTGTGTGCAAACAAATGATTAATGTTAGATTAGTTAGGAATTTTTGATTCTGCCCTGTCAGCAGGGGCAGTAGAATATGCTGAATGCACCTCTGCAGAGGGATAAAACCTCCTCAATGAGGCTTCCTGTGGGCCATGGGTGGTGACCGTAATGCTTAAGGATGGGATTTTGGTGGCTGAGCAGTCCTTGACCTAGCAACCAAAGAGGTCATGTGACTTGCAATACTCCACTTTGGCCCTTACTGGGCTAGATGGGTGGTCGGAGAGGCCTGATCTGATCAATCGGCTGGTCATGCCAGCCTTCTTTCAGATTTTTGCAAAAATCTGAATTAGAGGGTGATGGCTGTAGGGTCAATCATGCTGAGGAAAGATCTATGCTCCTTTCTATTCCTGGGTGAGTAATTATCTTAGGAATGAAAACCCAGGGACAAAATTAAATTGTCTACCACCGACATGAGTATATTGACTATGTACCCCAGATGTTACTAGGAGAATGGATTTTTCCCTAGGTACATCCCCATGTGGGACTCCATGGTGGGTGGGGAGCATAATCAATGAAACTCAGATTTTCTTAATGGCTTATGAAAATATAACCCAAACAAAAACCAAAAAAATAAAAAGACCTTTCTCAGAATTCTCTTCAAAAAGTGAACACAAAACTTATGAAAACTTCTATCAATTCATAGTACTTGAATCAATCGAAGAAACCCCAATCACCAAACTATTCCTGATCTTAAAAAAAATAGAAACACACTACAAACCAATCAATATCAAAAAAGCTATGCACAACACCATTATTATACAAACAACAAATCAAAAACAATCAGAAAAGATACTAAAATGGAAACAATTTGGAAAACTAAACATAAAAATATACCCTCATCCAACACTAAACTTCCAGAAAGGAGTTATACAATCCCCAGACCTTGCATTGTGTTCCCTTGAAGAAATAAGACTACATCTTAAACCACAAGGTGTAACGGATGTGAAGAGAATCTCCATACACAAAGAAACAAGAATCATAGTGACAAACACCTACATACTAACATTTAATAAACCCACAACTCCAACCAGCATTAGAATAGGTTACATAAATACAAAAATAGAAACTTACATACCAAACCCTCTAAGATGCCAAAAATGCCAAAAATATGGACATCCTAAAGATAAGTGCACTAGACCATCAATATGTGCAAAATGTGGAAATTCAAATCACATGGAATTAGAATTTTAAAATCCCTTTAACTGCATCAACTGCACAGGAGAATACCCTGCGTATTCATGGGAATGTGAAATATGGAAAAAAGAAAAAAGAATTACAGAAATAAAACACACAAGAAACATCCCCTTCCCTGAGGCCAGAAAAATAGTAGAACAAACACAAGAACAACCTAGTTATGCATATGTAACAAAAAAAAAGAAGGTATGAAACAAAAACAGGAAGAACTGAACAAATCTAATAGAAATACTAAAAACAATCACAAAAGAGACGATCAAGGAACACATTTCAACAGTTCCAGACAAATATGTGGCACACAACCAAAATCAGGAAAAAAAACCCTAAGCAAAGAAAAAGAAAAATCCAAACTAAACAAAAAACCCTAATAAATGAACCAATCCCATTATCCAACAGATTCAGCCCAATGGACATAGAAGATCCCATTGAATCAATCACAGAAGATTCTGATGAAGCAACCACCCACATGAAAACAGACATCATAAAACTCCAAAAGAGACTTAATAAAAAAATAAATACGAAAAAAAACCCAACAGAACATGAAACAATAAATTCTACCAAAAAAAAATGAAACAGAAGCTACAAAAAGTAGACATAGATCGACTTCAAGATCAAAGGAAAAAGAAAAAAATCAAAAACCAACTCCATCCCCCACCATAGAAACTAAAAACAAATTTAAAATGGAAATTGAAATGGACTCAACGCCCACAATCAAAAAGGCCTAGGCAACTTAAACAAAAAGCACAGGCCCTCCATTGGCCAGGCTGGAAGAGTAAATACGAACACAGAAGTGATCAGTGAAAGACCAGGAGGCACATTTAAACTGCTCCCAGCCAAATTCGATGTAGTCTCTTCACCATCAAGAACCAAGTCACCTATGGGAATAGATAAATAGTCCAATGCTCAGGGATCAACAAAATCCCTACAAAGATCCTATAGTATAGAAAGCATGGACAGTGACACAGACTACATAGTTGCCAGCCTCGATCTGGAAGGTATAACAAATAACTACAAGACTTGAAACCATTTAGCTGTGTGCAAACAAATGAGCCCAATTCCTTTTTTAAATGTTACTTACAAACCATCCACTTGAAATTAAAAAACGAAATTACTGACAAACTAATCTCTCACATATCCTGTATATTTATTTAAATGTGTGCAAACAAATGACTGGTGTTGAATTGTTGCTGGTGCATGTCAGTATTCAAGACTGTTTGACTGTGTGCAAACAGATGATTAAAAGTGAATTGGATGATTTGTATAGGATGGAGATACTTGAAATCTTTTGGCTATGAAGAAAAATAAGCTTGGGCTTTTTGAAAAATATTATTAGCAAAATGTTTACAAATCATATATATAACTATTTAACTATGTGCAAACAAATTGCTGATGTTGGGTTGAATTTTTGGTGTTGTGTAGCAGTGGTGCTTGGAGCCATTTGTTTGTGTGCAGGCAGGTGGGCTCTGACTCATTTGAAATATTATCTACTAAGTATTCGTTTGTAAACCTTAGGCTTAATATCTGTGTAGACAAAGTTTGCCATTAAGTATTCTGCAGGAATTCTTATACCATAAAACCAACCAACCAACCAAACCAAACTAAACTAAACTGAACTAAACTAGAGAATATCCTGAGTTTTCCAAAAAACCTCACCTTTTCTCTGAAATCTGACCGAATCAACCTTTTCACCAATATCTGGCTAAATAGAATCAAAAACTATTATAAAACCCCATGCCCTAAAACCCACATAGAAGACAAAACCAACCTAACCTTTCTTGGCATTAAATGACTCACAGAGGTTGATATGCCATTAAACAAAACTCAAACTCAATTTTTGATTTATAGAAATACTTATATTAGATAGCAATACTTGAAACCATTTAACTGTGTCCAAACAAACGGCCTCTGACGTTACCTATAAACTATTTGCTTACAAATCATATATATGTGTGTATAAACAGAATTTGGTATTAAATAACCCACAGGGGTTGATATGCCACTAAATCAAATAAACAATTCACAAAATTTCATACAATTTAATTCACAATTTATTTAATGAATTCATTTTACTTTACTTTATTTTGTTGTTCATCTTTTATTTATTAATTTTTTAATCCTGTAATTTTCTCCCTCTGTGTGTGTGTGTGTGTGTGTGTGTGTCCTACCTGCATTTGTGTATGCATACATTTTCTAATTGCATTGTGTGTGTGTGTGTGTGTGTGTGTGTGTGTGTGTGTTTCCTGATTGCATTTGTCACCAAAGCTTAGAATACAACAACTGTATTCTTGCCCAGTTGGCTGGGGCTGTTGAATATACCGACTGTTTCTCTGCTGAGGGGTAAGACTTCCCCAACGAGTGTCCTAGATATGACACTAAACTATCTGATGGTGAGGTTCCAGTAATTCTGGAATTTTGGGGAATGTGGAGTACCCCTTCATTGCCATTGCTCTCTGGTCTACTCTGGCTCAGAGTGGTAGCACCTGATAGAATCCTATCAATGGGTCAAATAAACTAAACTGTGTACTTATGCTAAACTGAATTGCTTGAAATAGAACTGTTTTGAAATTTATACTGCATACTTATGCTAAACTGAATTGTTTGGAATAGAACTGTTTTTGTATGCTAAACTGAATTGTTTGAAGTAGAACTGTTTTGACATTTAACTGTGTGTAAACAAAATCTATACTTATACTAAACTGAATTGTTGTATTAGAACTGTGTGACTGAATAGCCTGAAAAAGAAATTTTTGACAATTAAACTTATGCTAAACTGAATTATTTGAAATAGAACTGTTTATCTGTATAAAAATGGATTTGGCATTAAGTAATCTACAAAGGTTGGTATGCCATAAAACCCAAACAAATAAACCAACCAATTCTCTGCAGGGGAATAATACCCCCCCCCCAATAAGGATGATCTGGGTATGACATAAAACTCCATCCAGTGGTGAGGCTTCAGTTCTGGATTTTTGAGGAGTTTGGAATGCCTTATCATTGTCATTATTCGCTAGTCTGCTCTGACTGAAAGTAGGAGTGCTTCTTAGGGGCTCCATCTATCAGTCAAATAGATTTGTTTGAAAATTATTTGTATTAGATAGGAATACTTGAAACCATATAATTACATACAAACAAATGACTATTATTAAATAGAAATAGTTACTTGAAACCATATAACTGTGTGCAAATTATTTGTATTAGATAGAAATAGTTGAAACCACATAACTATGTGCAAACAAATTATCATGTGATTTAAAAAAATCATTACACTGGAATGTTGAAAATAAATATAGTTATTATTGTAATCAAACATTAACAAATGAATCAAATTTCAGCTTTAAATATCCCATTAAGAAGTGATATGCCATTAAACCAAAACTACATACATTTGTGTGTCTGTACCTAACCTTTCTGCCACAGGTAAAATGTGGCACAAGGTCAATTTTTAAGCAGAGTAAAGTTGGTTTGAATTCAGAGTATTCCTTCTCCTAGACTGGTTGCCTAGCCAAGGCTAAAGATCCTTGCCTACCCTACTATTTACTCATAGCTGGAAGAAGAAGAGATAGATTTATGCTTTTCCCAAGGCAAACACCCTCATCAAAGATTTGATTTTGGTTCAGTGATTCCATTTCCCATGACAATAACCATTATTATGCTTAACACATTCCCCTTTGTGTGTGTATATATATATATATATATATATATATATATATATATATATATATATATCTTTTCTACCTGCATTCTTCTGTGTCTGTGTTTTCCACCTCTGTGTCAGAATATTTGGTATTTATCCAAACCCTCTCCCACAGAGCTGGAATATGACACAAGGTTAAAATAGGAACCCTGCAGGAAGCAAGTTTTCTAATAAAGGTGCCAAAAATATCTAAGCTCTTTTGGTATTTCCCCCCAACCACCACCACCACTGCTCAGTGTGCCTCAGGTAGAGGAGAAGTAATGCTAACTGACCTGGGCCTTTTTTTTTTTTTTTCTTTAGCATCTCTTCCTCCGGAGGCTTGCTTCCTTCATAGTCTATATCTGTTTACCACTCACCCTCACCCTCATATGTGTACGTGGGTGTTTCACCCTTTTTAAAATTATTTAGTTTACCTGAACTCCTAATTTTGTAATTGAGTTTAAAAAAAAAAAAGATTTGGGGTAAAAAAAAAAATATAAAGACACCATAAAATGTGACTAACATCTGTGTTTTATTTCTACTAGGAGCCGAAACGTAGACAGAAATTCAAGATCTTGGATAGTGCCAATGATTTGACCACACAAACCATTGTGGAACGCATCATCAGAAACAGGTCTGTTATTCTAAGATTGGAATTCTCAAATTATTTATGTGCACCCCTTATAATTTAAATTTAATTTCTATTCACCCCACCTTAAGTAATTCCCCTTTGTGCAATGACTAAAGTACTGAACTGCAACCTCAAAATAAATGAATTTTAAATTCTAATCACACTATTATGATCACTTTCAGACTAATACCCCAGGGAAAGGCATTGAACTCCTGTATCTCCCCCAGCTATGGGGTTAAATAGTATCTCAGCTGTTCTTCTGCCAACATGGTTTTGGTATTAAATACCCCATAAAGGTTGATATGCCATTAAACAATGAAACCAAACCAAACCATTCACTCCCAAATAGTTTTTCTTAGTCCTACTTTTTATCTTTTTATATTTCTTAATGATTTGTTTTAATCATTTTTCTAATTCTCTTAATTTTTATTTTAATTATTAGAAATTTAAAATAAAAAGTATCAGTACACTCATTTACTTGTTTAAGAAAAAATACTGTCCTGCAATGAGTTGATTCACAACAGTCAGTTTTAGAACTATTTGTTCGTTCTATATATTCTTATTTTGACTTTTTAATTGAACTGAATATATGCAATTATACGTATGATTTCTGGATTTTCTATGGCTCCTGCTAATTTTCATCATTGTTATACATTTCTATTTATTTTATGTGAAGTTCTCTCAATTGTTATCATTGATAATTTTGACCCGTATTATCCTTCATCTTCCTAATTATAGTTGTTTTTTATTAATAATTTTCACTAATACTATTCTTCATATTTCTAATTCTAGTTTCTTTCTCCATTGTTATCACTGATAATTTTGACTTGTATTATATTTGATACTTGATATGCTGTTAAACAAGTATATTAAACCAAATCATGGAAATCCTCTCATTGTTTTCGTAAATTTCAGACTTGATTACGAAGCACGGAACAAGAAAAAGAATGAAAAAGAATTGAGCATCATTAAACAAATGAAAAATCACAAGATTCAGTGAATGCTGCTGTCCTCTCTTTCTCTTCGACAAACAAGAAAACAAAAACTCAAAAAATAAAAAAAACTATCGTCGATGAAGAAATATTGTTCCTGTGTTTATATCTGTCTTTTGACAGATGGTACCAACATCCTGGGATTTTTTTTTCCTGTGAGCCTGTCTCGCTTATTTATAGGGTGAAAATGATTGTTGACTCATGCCATTCAAGGTTAAAAAAAAAAAAAGAAGCTTTTAAAAGAATTACCTCTAATGTTATAACTTGTCAGTTATCAATGCTAGCCACTTTGTGGACCAGAACGTTCAGTTCTATGTGGCCTTCCTTATAACTATACCCAAACTTTCCATTCTTTATATTATTCACATTATGTTTTTATTAACAGATTGTTTATCCCCTCTGCCTCGTTTTATTCTTATATTCCAGCTTTCATAATTTTATTTTTCTCTTTGTAATTTCCTTACCATTATAAACTAAAGTTTTAACATTTAAAAAAAAAACTAATGATATTCACTTTAGGGATTGATTAAATCTCTAAATTCTTCATACATTGTCTTGGTGTGTTTGAGAACTTTTAATGTTATATAAGAACAAAAAGCTTCAATTTACCGTTATAAATAAATAGTTTGTTTGGTGCTTGTACAGAATAGCCCAACCATTAAAAAAATTTGCATTCATTTTGTTTTAATATATAAAAAACATATAGAAATGTAATATCTATGTTTACCATCCAAATAATAGTAAGTTTTTCTCATTTGCTTCTTTTATCTGAACAGTTAAGATTAAAAATCCTCTGTTCAACTAGCTACATACAGTTCAGCCATATTTCTCTAGTCTTTCCCAACCCAAATAACTAAAATGGTATTGAATTGTCTAATGGCTGATTTGAAATTTTGGGACTTATTTGTAACTCTTCAATAATAAAAAAAACATCCAAAAATGAAGCAAATAATTAAAATTTACTTGTATCTGGATGGTGAATATGAGTATTACATTTCGATATTTTTTGTATTTAAAATAAAATTAACATGAATTCATGGTGAGCTATTCTGATTGAGCAGCCTTTGTTTCTTAAATAAGATTTTCAAATTTCATTCGCCCTAATGTCTGTCTCATAATAATTACCACTGTTTTCTTTTTTGCAAAGCAATACAGAATCAACATACCATTGACATTTTTAAATTGGTTTCCCAAAACGCCTTCAGGAAAAAAAAATTCTAACTTACTTTTAAACGAACAAAAGATGTTTCCTAGTGCTAATTTGCTCTTTCATTACTTTGAAAGGTTTGTCAAATCACTCCCACCCCCATCAAACGCTGTTAAAATTTTTGCTTAACTTTAAGCCGAGATCAAGACAACATTTTCAAAATGGCCTTTCATGATGATGTTGAGATTCTTAACAGACATGACATCGGGTCAGTTTTCTTGACCATCTACCATTATTTCAAGATTCCCCCCTACCACAAAAAAAAATATGTTCACAATTGTCAATACCATTATGTTTCATCTAGAGTTTTCTCCTTACTCTTTTTGGAGCAAAATTTCCCTTGGCATAAAAAGGCCATTGGTTTTACTAGGGTAAGTAAAAAGTTTTGCAATTTTTTGGTAACATGAGACACAATTCAACAGCTCCATATACTTTTTCACCGGACTGTGAGATGCCGAGCTTGCCTGATACTCTCTGAGTGGTACTCATCTGATTTGTTTCTGGAGCATGACCTCAGAATCTATGATTTTAGGCCTCATCATCAAGGTGAAATTTTTTTAACCATTTGGTTACTGTATTGCGCCTTCACCTCTCACACAACAAATGATCCAGTTTAAACTTGTAAAACATAATTTTCCAAATTAGATTATGTTAAATCACACACGCAGAGGGAAGCAATGCATAACCTGTCAGCACACCAACTACCACAATACTACTAACCACAATAGGAACTTTCCATGGCTTGAACTAATTTGATCACAGAATATTCACAATACATACTATCAGCTACCAAAATATTGCAAAACTTTTGATTCACCCGAGTATTTTGAGACTACTTCAAATTGATAATTTTATATTATTTATTACTACCTCTGTCTCATGATAGTTGATACATCTGCATATAAAATCCATACAGTCAATGTAGCAGTTATTATGGAATAGAGATAGTAATTCTTGTCTACTTCTGTCCCAAAATAATTGTTATATTTGCATATGATTTTCATTTATGAAATGTAGCAACTATTCTATGACAGAATATTTTTATTAATCTGTAACTATAAAAAAAAACAAAGTTCTTAAAATAAGTAATGCATAATATCAGCATTGTTTCCTTTAAAATGATGGGAATATGGATTGACACTTCTGCCTAGAAATAAGTGTAGTATCTGTGTGCTCAGCTTAGAATCAATGTGTAGTTTCCCGGTCGTTGGGCTGGGATTCAGCAATAGTTTTTGTTCATACTCCTCAGGAAAATAAGAAGACATTAAAATTTTAGAATCATTTTAATGTAACTACTTCAAGCTGACAAAATTTGGACAAGAGACTATTGATAATTCCACAAATCCAAAAATTAAGTACTGAAATAAAATTTGGTTTTTATATTTGGGGGAATTAATATTAATTTTTGGCCTAAATTTTATCAATTCTCAATCTATATTCAAAGCTTTGAGCAATGTATTTAACTATGTGGTCTCACTAGTGAATAAGAAGAAATCCTGTTGTCATGCGTTAGCACAAGTCTTGTTTGCCATCACATAATAGCTTATGTTATCATTTCAATGGAATTTCTCATTAATTTGTTGAAAGATCAGGTTTCATGGCAGACTACATTATGTAACAGAAACTTTGTTCCTGTATATTATGTGTTTTAATTGCTTATCTTATAAAAGGTATAAAAAATGTCCATTATTCCCTTCAAACATTATTTTTCTGTCGTAAATAACACAAATTTTGTTCTCATATGGTATGTGTTATTTCTTAATTGCTTATGCTGTAAAAGGTATTAAAAAATGACCATTATTCCCTTCAAACTTTGCTTTTGTGCCCGGAATAAGGAAATTTAGAAATTAAGCTATTTTCTAGTTAAATTTGCACTTTCCCATTTACAATAAGGTCTCAATAAAACAAAACACGAATCAAAATTTACATGTATTTATACTAAAGTTGTACAAAAATAAACAAAAATGTTTAGAAATGAGTATTTTTTTTAATAAATTTCTGATTGTTATGTAAATCCCCTTCAAATATCAGCCCCCCTGCCCAACCAATATAGTCTCTCATCATGTTTTATCTATATAATCCTTTGTCACCAAAACAAACTCTAAAGAGAAAAATAAGCATTTGCCATTTCCTTTAGTTATAAGCAATTGGGAAATAACAGTTTCTGGCCAGGAACAAGAAAATATAAGTCGAGTTAGATAGTTTTATATAGGTTACATTTTATTTTAAGTATATCATGAAATAAGAACTTTATATACATTTCTTGATCATTATATATTGTTATATTTAAATGGACATCATTTAACTGTATTTTCATCTTATTTCATAATTATTTTAACATATTTAAAGAGATTTGGATGAAATATTGATATTAAGCCTTTTTCAGGCAGAAATTTTTTTAAATCCTTGTAGAGTGGACAAATTATTTTCAGAAAATTTACTAAACAAGTTAATTAATCATATATAAAAAAAAAAAAAAAAAATGAAATAAAACCTAATAATTTCATCAGCAATTCTGTGTCATTGTGCAACAGCAAAAAAAAAAAAAAACAAACAATAAAGAACTTACTTTTAATGATGATTTTTTGCAAAACAACCTTTACGTAATTTTACACCAGTGTAACAATGTTTGTATACATTAATATTGAATTGGTCAATGAGTAACCAATAGGAAAATGCCTTACATTGAGCTACTGCCATGTGACAAAAATGTCACTTTGCCTACAAAAAGATTAATACCACAAATCAAAATACCAAATTAATATTGAAATAATATTTATTTGGGAAAATTAATATTGATTTTTGGTATAAATTCCATCAATTTTTACAAAGGATTAGCAACTAAGTAAAGAGGGGCACCTTTTGTAATGTAATGGTTACCAAGCACTAGGCTAGATTTACCAGTTCCCACCGGTTGTCCCATACTTTTGTGCTAAGCTAAGTAGGGTAAATGATCACTGCTAAATAATACAAAATAATACAAAATTTCATTTTTATCACAGCACAAGGTATTACTCAATATCAAAAATTGCTTTTTTATGTAGAAGTAGTTCATTAACTTTTGTCGTAATAACTAATAAAAGTTTAGTTTTATTAATAAATATGATAGTCTACTTGGAGCAAGCTACAAAATACTTATTATTGTAAAAAAAAGGGCCCGGTGACCTGAGTTCAAATCCTGTATGTAGATGAACCTTTTTTTGGACATATCTAGTATTATATGGTTTAATGTTATGTTCAGATTTCACCATCCCCAGAACGAATCCTTTAACGAAAACTTATTGCCCAGAGAAAATGAGGTCCTATTGTATTTGGGCTGCATAATTGTTATTGCTGAGAAAAATTATGTCAGCGATCCAAGTTCAAATACTGGACAAGGCTGTTTACATTTCACTTCAAGCTAATGCTATTGGGAAAGGCATGAATCCATTTCTCCCCCTCCTCAGCTATAATTAGATGGTTGGCAAACTGGTCTAGGAGAAAGACAACTGAAATTATCATTAAAGTAACTTCTAGGTAGACTACATTATTTAACCTCTTGTTCTCTCTCACGATAACTTTCAGTTCTTCACTCTTCTCTTTTCTCAGTTTAACTTTGTATTCTTTTTTGTTTTTTTCCGACTTACTTATTCTGTCTTCACTTTCTTCTTTCCATGCTTTCTTTCTTCTGTTCATTAAAGTGATTTGAAAGGATTTCAGTTGACCAATACTCCTGTGTTCTCAACTTGACTACACAACTGATGGCCCTATCCAAATAGACAAGCAAAATGAATCTTGTCCTAAGCTTACTTGAAACTAATTGTCAATAATTCTAAATTGATGCAAACCAACCATTAAATCAGTATTGATATAAAGCCTCTCAGTCATAAAGGACTTCAATTTGCCTGTGTTCAGTAATTATAGAGTTAGACTACACTAAGTTAATGTACAAGTTAGACTACACTTCTTAATATTGATAGGGTCCTATCTATAGGTCAAATAGAAATATTTATTCATTTTCTATTGTTGAAACTATTTAATTGTGTACAAACAAAGGACATGTTAAATTGAATTCTTAGTATTACATAGCAGTACTTGGAACTATTTAACTGTGTGCAAATGAATGAATTATGTTGAATAGAATTATTAGTGTTAAATAGCAATACTTGAGACCATTTAATCTTGTGCAAATAAAACTTAGTGTTAGATAGCAATACTTGAAATCATTTAACTGTGTGCAAACAAATGAGCTCTACTGGTTTAAAAATCATGTTACTAACAAGTTGTTCATTTATAAATTATATATTTGTATTAACAGGATTTAGGATTAAATATCCTTCAAGGATTGATATGCCCTAAAACACAACCAACCAACCACTTATATATATTAATTTTTATATATATTTAATAGCATGGATGCTTTTTCTGCCTGATGATTGCTATATAAAGACAGCATGAAATCGGTGGTTACAGATAAGCATCCATGCTTTTAAATATATATAAAAACTAATATATATCTATTATTATATTATATTATACTTTATCACAGATAATGAGCACTCTCCAAATTATATTGCATTTGGTTGCTAACCCGCCAAGTGAGACAGTGACAACCCTCAACAGTTGTAATATATAAACTCTATCTTCTTTTTTCTCTCTTCACTATATTTAAACTCTCCCCTCATATTGTTGGTGGGTGAGTAAAGTCAGGGATTGGGGCTGTTCAAATTGGCCAGAGATCATTTCTTGCTACTGGAACCATGTAACCCAGTACAATCTGTCACATTTTACTTGGAGAGATAAGTATTACCAAGTAATTTTCCTATTGTCGTTAAATTTTCTTTTTTAAATGTAATATTCTCAAATTAAAAAGATTCTATTTTTAGTTTTCTGTTTTTGACATAAACTCTCTAAAACATCCATGATGTTAAGTGAATGTATTATGACATTAAAAAGTTTTGTGCTTTCTTCTTATATACTGCTTTGGCAACTAGGAGTGATTCTAAGAAATTCTTTGACGTACCAAGGAGGTAATCCCAAAATATATAAATTTGGCTCTTGCATATATAATACAAAGTAGCATTACTTTATTGTAAATTTGTTATTTAACTTTTTATTTAGAAAATAGTTATTTCATAGAAATTCAAATAAATCTATGAATTTTGGTCATATTTTGTCATTTCTCTCTCTCTCTCTCTCACTTCTTTTAACCTCTCTCACTATAACATTCTGCACTTGTTTTCCTCTTTCAGATCATTTCATATTCTTTCTTTTCCCTTCAATTTTTCCTTCATTTTCTCCTTTCCATGCTTTCCTTTCTTTTAAGATAATAACAAGTTAGACTACACTACTTAATATCTTTGACTCTCTCTTCATTTTTATTCTTGTACAATAACTTTCTCCTTTAGTCTTCACTTTTCTCTGCATTATTATATATTTTTTCTCTTTTTTAAGTTCTTTCACAGGTAATAACTATAGACTACATTATTTAACCTCTTGTTCTCTTTCTCCCTCCCTCTCTTACTCTCGTTAATGAGTACGGTGTTTGCCTATGGTCCAGGAGATTGGGGTTCAATCCCAGGTCGAGTCATATGAAAGACTCAAAAAATGGTACTTGATGCCACCTTGCTTAGCACTCAGAACTATAAGGTGAGGATCAAGGGTAAAGTGGATCAATCCAGGGAATGGAGTAGCACCCTCCCCTACACCTCGGTGTAGTAGCTATTGAAAAGGGAACCTTCAGGTCTTAAGGTCACCAACTTTACTTTTTACTTACTATAACTTTCGATATTTCTCTCTTCTCAGCTTCATTCTGTGTTCTTTTTGACTTTCTCTTTTCTTCTGTTCATTTAAGTGATTTGAATGGATTTCAGTTGACCAATGCTCCTGTCTTCACAATTTGACAACACAACTGATGCCCTCAACCTTTTACAACCAAAAGGAATTTTGTCCTAAGTTGAAACTAATTTGAAATAATCTTGAATTAATATCAGCCAACTATCAAATTAAAGCTGAGTCTCTCAGCTATAAAGAACTTCAATTTGTCTGAGTTCAGTAATTATAGGGTAATAATAAGTTAGACTACATTACTTAATATCTCTTACATTCATTGTCTTTCTTTTTATTCCCTCTCACTATAACTTTATATACTTCAGTCTTCTCTCCTCTCTGCATTGCTTTACATTCTTTCTTTTTTTTTCCGATTTCTCTCTTCACTTTCTTCTTCCAAGCCTTTTTATCTTTCTACTTGAGTGATTTTAAAATGATTTCAGTTGACCTCTGTTCTTTTATTCTCCACTGGTCAAAACAACTGATGCAGACATCTACAAAAAAACGTAGGCAAATACCAATCCATGTATTATCTCATCATTTGCCAGAAACTTTATCAGTTATGCAAAAACAAAAAAAATTATATAAAATTTGTTCATATTGATTTTTTTATTGTTATTTAATAAGATGAAAAAATTAAAAGAAAATGTTTTAATTGTATTTTTTATTTCATTTTGTTGCTTTTTTGTTTTTTGCTTTTTGTTTTTGAAGTATCTTTTTTTTTTTTTTTTTTTTTTTTTCCATTAACCTGCTGATGACGAGAAGCTCATTAGTTTTACTCTTCTCTGGATTAATCGTGAATGATGTAATTTTCTCTAAATCATGCAAATGATGAAATTCAATTGTATTTAATGGCAACTCTGTGTTGTTTGTGAGTCAGGGCATCAAATAAGCACTTCTCTCTTTTGTAAGAGGAATCAGTCAGTCAAGCTTAGATTTATCCTCTGATAGGAAGAAAGAAATTATGAATGAGGTCATGGTGATTTTATTGAATAACAAGCTAAGTATTTCTTGAATAATCCTGATATGAATTCCCGCAAATTTCATTATCATTAATTTCATTGGGGGTTTTAGAATATGCTGACTGAATCCTCTGCAGGAGGGATAAAACCCTCCTCATCCCCAAATCAAAGACACTAATCTGCTTCTGGAGCTTTGAGAAGTGTGGAGTACTTCTTAATTGCTATTACTTCCAGGTCCACTCTGACCCAGCTTGTTAATACCTGTTAAATCCTATCTATGGGTCAAATAGATCTGTTTGAAAATTAATAGTATTGACTTAGAATACATGAAACCAGATAACTGTGTAAACAAATTATTATTATCAGGTTTGTTTGGTTTTTCTTTCTTTCACATATTGCCTAAAGCCACAATTGGTATTCTGTGGAATGCCAAAAAAAAAATGTGTTCAGATTTTATTTTATTTTTTGTCTTGGAATTTTAGAAATTCTATATAATTACCTTATTTTGACAAATTGCTAATAACAATATTCCAAGCCAAAACAGAATCTATATCTAAAATTTAATATAAATTAAAAGAAAGGGCGACGACTATAATTTATTTTGAGTTTAATGATTTTAACTTTTAATTCTCTTTGTCAAGTAAAACCTTTGACTTGTCATTGCAAGTGACTTTGAGAGATGAACAGTATGCCTCTACCTAACCCCTCTCCACATACAAGATACAACACAAGGTCAATGTTCAATCAAAGTACAGCTGGTTTGAATTTGAAGTTTTTCCTTCTAAACTGGTTACTGTACCAAGGCTTTAAAAAAAAAAGCCTGCCCTACTATTTACTTATAACTGGGGGAGAGAACAGATGGATTCATGCCTTTTCATAAAGTGAATTGGAAACAACCTCATCCAGGATTTGAAATGTTTGAATTTTGCAGTTGTGTTGTCGTGTGTGTGATGTTTTCGTCATTGCAGACATAGCTTGCTATGGCTACAACATAAAAAAATGACCCTCGGCTGAAATTGAGCTTTCAAAGTTTTGAGTGCACAAAATCTTTCTGCTCTTGAAAAATGAGGTCATGCAAAGAGAGGTAATTCTAGTGAATACTGCAGAGTGATGAATTTTTTTTTAAATGGTAAATCTTTAGGTGTGTCTCAATTGGTAACAAATTTAATGACTGGAATACACTATTACAATACTACTGCGACACTATGAACCTTTGGTATGGTTGACATATGACTTGGTTTAGGTACATATATATATATATATATATATCTGTGCATGTATGTATGTCTAGAGTTGCAAACTGAACATAGACATGTGTGTGTGTGTGTGTGTATATATATATATATATATATATATATATATATATATATATATATATATATATATATATATATATATATATATATATGTCTGTGTATATGTATTTATCCATGTAGGAGCTTAGACTGAGTTTGTGTGTTATGGGCATATATGAGGGTGGTCATACATATTTTATGAGGGTACCACTCATTCAATTCTCTCAGTCTAAGTAGAGATGGTCAAATAAGGCTATGAAAGCTGCAACTGAAGAGTTCAATTTTATTGTCACACTTTTTAGGTTGCCCTGGAGACATACAGTATGGCTGTATTTTTATGTCCACTATAGGTTGCTTAAGGCCTGGAAGTAGAGAAAGATTCACCTCTGCATAAATATACTGGTACTGTTAGTTGGTTAGCAGAGATCTGACTGGGACAGAGAAAGTCACATCAACTCTGAAAAACTAGCAGTCGATTTAGTTAAGGTAATTTTGCCAGTCGTCCACATAGCAACAAAAGTCCACGCATGCCACCATTTTTCAAAATGTCTCCCCCACTCTTCTCTTTTGTGACATATATGCAAGCTTTTGTTTTCACCTTCTTCCTTTGTGCACCTGTCTCGGGCTTGTGCACTTTGATCCAAACCTGCAGAGAAATACTAAACAGCACATAGAATAACATAGTACAGACAAAGGTGCATGAGCCACAGACAGATATCCCCACACAACAATATAAAAAGAACAAGTTTGTTTTTTAAGAGAATTTCTCATTTACTGATACTTTTCTGAAAACAATAGTTTTACTAAAGTTTTTTGAGGCAATAATTATTTTTATTTTTAGTGCTGGTGTAAATTAAACAAGTGGCATTTTCAGGGGGTAAATCGAACAAGTGGCACTTTCAAGGGGTATATCACACAAGATCCTACATTTTTAATTAACATGGTCTAAAGTCACATGTTGGCCTCCCACATTCAGCATATTTAGGTGAATGTAATTGCTGTCTGCACCAAAAGGGTTAAACAAAAAAAAAGGAAATTAAAATTCAGTTTTCATTGAACTGGAATATAAAAAAATTGAACCCAATTCTTGAATCAGCTGCCCTGAGCTATAAAGTATTCCAGTGTTAGTGAATCATTTAGACCATAAGTTTAAACATTTAAATCCTTATCGGTTTGATTCTGTTGACCTCAGTATGTGCATATTATGCATGAAGAAGGCAGAAGAATGTGCCAGCCTAAATACATTTCTCTTTTTTCCTTCTCTCTCTCTCTCTCTCATGCTCCCCTCTCTTTTCCCTCTCTCTCTCTCATGCTTTCTTTCTTTCCCATCTCCCTCTCATGCTTCTCTTTTTCCTCTTCCCTCTTTTTCCTCTCTCTTTTCCCTCTTTTTCCTCTCTCTTTTCCCTCCTTTTCCCTCTCTCTTTTCCCTTTCCTTCTCATGCTTCTCTCTTTTCTCTCTCTCTCTTTCCCTCTCCTTCTCATGCGTCTCTTTTCTCTCCTCTCTTTCCCTCTTTTCTCTCCTTTCTTTCCCTCTTTTTCTCTCTCTTTTCCCTCTCCTTCTCATGCTTCTCTCTTTTCTCTCCTCTCTTTCCCTCATTTTCCTCCCTCTTTTCTCTCTTCTCTTTCCCTCTTTTTTCTCTCTCTTTTCCCTCTCCCTGGTCCATTGGCCTAGTAGTTAGAGTGTTCACCAATGGCCTGGGAGACTGGGGTTCAATTCCAGGTCAAGTCATACCAAAGACTCAAAAAATGGTACTTGATGCCTCCTTGCTTAACACTCAGCATTATAAAGTATGGATCAAGGGTAAAGTGGAGCAATCTAGGAAATGGAGTAGCGTCCTTCCCTACTCCTCAGTGTAGTAGCTATTGAAAAGGGAGTCTTCAGGTCACCCTTGACTATGGTCACCAACTTTAGTTACTTTTCCTCTCCCTCACATGCTTCACTTTTTTCTCTCCTTCCCCTACCATTTTTTTTTTTTTTTTTTTTTAGTTGTCTGAATAATTCTTTATATGAAAGACAATTCAAAACTTTTGCAAATCAAGATTTGGTTTACATAAATTTTCTGTTTTCTTAGGTAAATATCTTTTTCTTAATTTTTGATGTTTTCATTTCATTGTATCTTCTGGCCATTTTGTTAGTTTTGAATAATATATATATATATATATATATATATATATATATATATATATAGTACAATTTGAAGGAGACTTGAACTCGGTTAAGTCATCATAATAAATTTATTTCAGCGGAGAATATCACTATACTCTCCGTCTCATCAGATGACTTTTTACATGCTTCTCTCTCGTCGCAGAGTAGCAAAAGAATAATCCACACCTACTGTCCTTGGACACTGACTGGATATTTAAAAAAAAAAAATATATATATATATATATATATAGTTTACTATATCAATAAATAAAGTGTTTGATTATCTGTGGTAAAATATATTAATTCTAATTTTGAACAGCTTAGAGACAGTCAATGATGCATGATGATAGCTGGTTTCTCACTTATATGATCCACTAACTAAGAGGCTCTTTTTATTTACTGTTGTGTGGGGTATTCTGGGAAGATCAATCTAGTTTATACTGATTTGAATTTTGGAGGTATATTGTTTATATATATATATATATATATATGTATATATATATATATATAATGTATATTGGCTTTGTGAGTCGGGTTCAGTTTATAATGTAATTGTTATAACAAAGCGAGTCCTCATTTTCTGTTATTTGCTACTAAGACAACTATATTTTAAAAATATAGTTGTCTTCTCATTTTTTTTTAAAATAAAATTTAGTCCTTTGCGCAAAATTTGTTTATTCTCAAAAATTCAAAATAACGCAGAAAAGTATTTTTTGTTTTTTTTATAAGAAAACAAATAATCACTGAAAAAAAAAAAATTAATTTTACAGCTTTGTTTTTGTGAGATGGATATAAAGTAAGGGGTCATTTAATTATAGCAGTTACATTGTAAGCTGAACATCCTGAAGGCTAAATGAAAAAAAAATTTTGAATCAGTATTTTTCAAAAGAAGTTTCCAGAGTAAATGAAAGCATCAAAAATTGCTTTTTTCTTTTTCTTTTTTTTCTTTTTAAATAAATGAAAACACTGAAATTATTTCAACAAAATTTTGTCCCATTTAAATAAAATGAAGCCATGATCAAAATTAAATTGTTGACTGATCTATTATTTGGACACACATTTCTAGAAATATTTTCATAAATCTTAATATTCAATAACAGACATAATTTAATTTTGTTGGGGTGGGGTAGAAGACTTGTTTTTTTTATTTTGTTTATTTAAAATAAATTGTTTAAAAAGAAGCCGTCATGTTTCATCATTTCTTCTCAACAATTAAAATCTATGAAGATTCAAATAAAATTTAAGTATATAAAAAAAAGAAAAGAAATAATTGAACTATAAAATTATCACTGATGATATGTGTGTGTGCACAGGCAAGTACATTTGTGTATATGGTGATGTTGTGTGTATATATATATATATATATATATATATACACGTATGCACATAAAGATTCCCAAATACTATTTTGAGTGTGTGTGTGTGTCTCTCTCTCTCTCTCTCTCTCTAAATATATATATATATATATATATATATATATATATATATATATATATATATATATATATGTACTTGTGAAAGTACCCATCTCTGCTAAAAGAAGTTAAGAAAACTTCTGGTGTTTTTAGAGAAATAGTTTTTAAAATGAGCTACAATTCAGATTTTTATCAATCAAAGCATTTTTGTTTTTGCCCTCTTTATAGCCCTACTTAAGCAGTATTTCTATGTAATTATTTTACATCTACAGCTTGAAGAATTACACATAAAACTCATTAATAATGCTTGATTGAATGTCAGTTATTTTGTAAGACAAGGCATTAACTTTTTTTCAAGTTTAAATATATAAATTTTGCATGTTTATGTTTTGCAGCAATATAGCTTTCAAGCAGGTTATTGCTTATTGTTGGAGAACCTCTCTTGATGAGAGCTTCTTTTTTTTTTCTATCAGTGAGAAAATATTTTTTTTTTATCAAAACCTTTCTCTGGGTCTTTTCTGTATGCATTGCAAATTTGCTAGTGCTAGTTAATGATATATAAAATACCAAAGGCATATATAGAAAGTAATCAAAAACCAACATTTCTATAAAAGATTAAAACTTCTATCCATTCTAATGATTTTATATAGCAAGTCCAGACTAAAAGTAGAAAAGAAGTAAGCACATACCAACATTTCTACAAAGCATTATTTCTATTATAAATTATTTCTATAAAATATTTATTTTCATTGGTTATATATGCAAAATGATATAGCAAATACTCAAAGCATATATGTAGCAAGCAATTTCTATTATGCAGTATGTATTATGGGATATTTCTATAATAAATTATTTCTATAATACAGTCTATCAATAATACATTTACTTTAATCTACCCAAATGATTATGCATACTAAATTTGGTTGCCCAACATCAAACTGTTTGGCTGTCTATACGAGACAGACACTTTCAAATTTTTTTATATAGACACATGCATGCGCGTGTC
Organism: Sepioteuthis lessoniana; assembly: GCA_963585895.1. NCBI lineage: Eukaryota > Metazoa > Mollusca > Cephalopoda > Myopsida > Loliginidae > Sepioteuthis > Sepioteuthis lessoniana. The sequence continues at coordinate 105,033 of CAUZXS010002681.1, forward strand.
TTTTAAAATGGTGGTGAACACTTTATAAAAACTGGTAACTTTTTATTCCAAAGTTTTTTTGATTATATTTTTAAATTTGTGTTGTTAATTGTCATCTGACTTTGTAACAGAAAGAAATTATTATTATTGTTATTATTACTTTTTGTCTTTCTTATTGTTAGGAGCAAAAGTGACTCCTGCCCCCCCCCCCAAAAAAACAAAATGGTATCTTGGTTCACTTTATTTGTTTCTTTGCCTTTAATGAAACTTTTTTAACATATTTTTTTATTTTCATTTTTTTAAAAAGCTCTTACCCCCCCCCACTCACTTTTTGGGCTCTGAAATTTCATCAATGGTTCCGGTTTACATAAAGAAAAAAAAAATTTTGTTTTCTTGGTGTCATTTATTTTCAGCAATAAATTAAATTTTCTATTTAGTTCTCCATTCTGACTAAAAATGAGTGGAGAGAAACTGAATAACCTTCTCATACACCCTATAGCACTGTGTTTGCTTATTATTCAGGTACTAGTTGTCCAAAATGCAAAAATGTCTTGGTCAGAACATGCCTGTGTGCTGTTAACATATATGTCACCACATTCTGTTCAATAGAGATTGAAAAGATTTTCTTTTACTTGCAGAGAATGGCCTTCCATATAATATGCCATCCCTAGAATAGAGCTTGTTTAAAGAGATGGTCCTAAGTAGTATGTGATGACATTTATACTGCCATAACTCTAAAATGTTCTGACCTAGAAATTTTTGTTTTAGATATTGCCTAAATAATAACAACTTAAGTAAGTCATAAAAAAAGGATCCCAATGTTTACCATAAGAAGTAATACACTGCATATTACCTATATAAAAGTTTGCCATTACTCCCAGGTCCACTCTTACTAGTGTCCCATCTATGTGTCAACTTGTTCTGTTTGAAAATTATCCGTATGAGATAAGAGTACTCGATATGATATAACTGCAAAAACCATTTGACAACTACTGAAAATACAAATGTACAATGAACACAATTTCTTGATCTCTTGGCATAAAATACCCCTTGACAATTAGACATGCCATAAAAATCAATCATTCAAAATATCAAAAACTAATTTTTTGGGTGGTGGGAAGCATTAAATGAAATTTTATGACTTAAAAAATGTGGAAAGATGAAGAATACTAATGGCTTTAATGATTTTAGACAACTGATACAGCTAAGCTTAGTAGCATTGAAGCTGAGGCATAATAAGACAAATTTAGTCTGGAGAGATGTGGAAGAATCCCTCATCCCCACCCAGCATTGTGCTTGTTTATCATTTGGATATTAGCTGTCCAAAATGCAAAAACTGCTAGGTCAGAACATTGCTGTGTGCTGTCAGCCTATATGTCACCACATTTCACTTGATACTCTCTCTTCCAAAAAAAAACTGCTTGGATAGAACATTCCTGTGCGAATCTTTAACTACATTATTTTGGCTGTTTTATATGACACGTGATCAGTTTAATGATCAAAGCTTAATAAATAATAATACTCCTTCACCAGCATTTGATGTCTATATTGTCGCTACTTTTAGATGAGGTCTGGTGATAAAAACTGAGAAAACTAGGGTGAAAAGACGAGTAAAAAAAAAAAAATGAATGCATGCAATATCTATTATTAATAGAAATGCATCTTCCTGTTTTTGTTATCATGTATGTTTTTGTTTTATTTTTTGTTTTTTAAAGCCATTGGGAATTTATTCTGATATACTGCTTGCACATAATCTGCTTAAAACTGGGGGAAAAATACATACATACATATATATATATATATATATATATATATATAATCCTTATAGGGACACTATTTTGCTATAATTTTTGATCACACATATATCCAAGATATATGTGAAAAGTCAAGTACAAACATTTACTAAGCCAACCTGTTCATTACTATACAAAAAAAATATAGTTGGGGAGTCTCCATGGTGCAGTGGTTAACATGCTGGATTGCAACATCATAGTAAGCGAGTTCGAACTCCAGTTGTGCTATCACATTCACTTTCAGACTAATACCTTTGGGAAAGGCATGAACCCCCTTATCCCTATATGTTAGACTGCAATATTATTGTAAGTGAGTTCAAACTCCAGTCACACTATTACATTCACTTTCAGACTAATGCCCCTTGGAAAAGATATGAACCCCCTTATCTTGCCAGCAATGGGTTAAAGAGTATCTTTACTGTTCTGCTACAATGATGTTTTGGGCATTAAATTGCCTACAAAAGTTTACATGCCATTAAAAAAAAATACCCAAAACATTGCGCATATGTCACCATCACTACCATGCTACTTTTACACCCCAACCCAACGATATGGTGCTTTCGGACATCCCAATTTCCATGTTGATTTAATAGAAGATCAAGATCCCAAACTATATCATAAAGTTGTCATTGTCCTGTTGGAAACATGCTTCCAGTGGGGCACCTTCCAAATAAAACTAATCAAAAGTCATATTTAGGCTTTGGGGAGCTGAATAAATACCTGTCACTAAGTTCTCATTTGTAAAGCTTTGCTTTGTCTGGCACAAGGCTCGGTGTATGGGATACCCATTGAGAGAGAGTCAAACAAGTTGTTATAGTTTGCCAGTCTAGCTTGCTAACCATTACACTATGCAAGGTACTGTGCAGGTTTTAATTGACTTACAATATTGTTATTGAGTCAATTGCCTGGTCCCAGGGGTTTTCCTTCTGGGCACTACCTCCCTAGCAGGGCTAAGTTTATTTATACCTGAGGTGCCCCTAAAGGAGAATACCAAAGAGATCAAGATTTCTTTGTGACAGCCACATATGAGTCTTGATTCATGTGTGACTCCATTCGCATTGGAATGACCTCGTGTTAAATCTGGCCTGGTGAAAGATTGTATAAATCTTACAGTATCTGTTGTAACAAAGTGGTTACCCATCTAAATTCTGAAAATATTTATCGATGCTTAACTTTGGGGATCTAGTGGGAACAGGTGCTTTTAGCATGACTTGACTATGAGTTATATCACAGTTTGTGTCATTGATTATCTTGAATTAAAGTTTCAGTTCTGGCAAGTTTGTCATCTGCTGTTAATGAATATAGAGGCCCTCCTGTAGATTCCTTAGACCCTCTGTGACTTAACTACTTCAGGGGTGTCAAAATATGGTTCATGGTCAGGTTTTATCCAACCTGCGGCTCAATTCTATTTTTAAAATGACTACTGTAAATTGCAGGCTTACAAGTCAACATTTTAAACCTGAAAAAAATCTCTACAAAAGTAGGAGTCAACCTAGATGGCAGGACTAAAATCCAAATCTTTATCACTGAGTGAACAACCAGAGGTACAGTACTCCTAAGAATTGATTTAAACTACTTTCTGTAACTCGAACTGACTGACACAAACATTTCCAACTTAGACTTATTATATTAACGTTATATCACATATCATTTTCAACAGCTGATGCATTGATTATAAACCCGAACCAAAGAAGGGGGATCCACAGTGGTTAATGTCATGGACTGCAATATTGTAGTAACCAAGTTCAAACTCCAGTCATTCTATTACATTCACTTTTAGACTTTTTTCCTTGGGGAAAGGCATGAACCTCTTTATACCCTTCTCTCAGGTATGGGTTAAATAGTACCATTACTTTTCTTCTACAAGGATGGCTTTGGCATTAGATAACTCATGAAAGTTGATATGCCATTAAACAAAAAAAAAAATGAAACCAAACTAACAGGAACATCACAGGAACCAGGCAATTGGTCAGACAACAACAGTTTGTTGTGTGACAGTGCTGCTTATTGCACTGTGGCTTTTGCATATCTGCCTGTGCCATGATGTCAGATTCACTGTTTTTGCATTCTACAAACATATATAACTGTGCATGCTGTCACAAGGACAAAGTAAATGAAAAGACAAACAAAAAAGTTTTCAAAAAACTTGACTTGCTCATGGATGGGGAGGGTCACTTTAGAACCTTTTAGATAACTCTGCTCCCCCACTCTGGTATGCCGCGTTAACTCTAGCGTGCCACTGCTGCTTTGTCTGGGATTGCTAACAACGCTCTTTCCCCTCATCATTCTGGTCACTGCCAATGAACTCACTTCTCAGGACTTCTTGTTAGCACCAGTGGCACCAGCAGACTTCTCCCTTGCCTGGGAGCTGGTCTGGGTTTTATAGTCATCCTTGAGGTGATTAAACCTTCCAGTATTTTCTGGGTCATTCTGCCCTGTTTGAGAAACAGGAAGTGCTTGCACATTTCCTGTCTCTTTGTTTCCTTCGCTGCCTCATTCAAAGCTGCTTTGTTCAAACTCACGATGACCTACTGGGCAGCATGGCTGGTGATGGGTGGGTGGGTGAACTCTTCTTCCTCCTCCTCCTCCTCCTGTCACATACTTCACCAAAGTTCCTCACCAAGTGACACAGATGTTTATCTATGCATTTTAATAACACAAAAGATTATCATAATCTATCCTCATTTAGGCCTACTGGGTAAATTTTAGCCGACAACCATATTTGGGGGTCAACTTATATAGCAGGAGTCGGTCGAATTCAGAATTTTGAGCTAAAGCTCTTAAAGTTGATTTATATGTCAAATTGACTTGTTTGCCACGATTCATTGAACATTTTAAAAATTTTCAAATTCTTTTGTAAATCACATGTACAAGGCGTTTCAGAAAAAATTGATATCATTTTGTAAAATCTAACTTGATCAATTCTTGTTCAAATGATCTGAAATGTTAACAATATTTAGAATCAACTCAAAATTCTAATTTGAATGTCTAAATGTCTTTTTCCAATGAATGACATTTCTATATCTAAAAAGAAATAATACATAAAACATTAAACAGAATTTTATGCTTGCTTCTAGGCAAGTGGTGAAAATTTGAGATCAGTTGAATAAGAATTTGTTAAGTTATTAGATAATGAAATGATATGAATGTTTTTGAAATGCCCTGTATTTTCTCAATCCCTCTGGCATTGGCAGGATGTGACATCTTGTTAAATATACACATACATATATATATATATATATATATGCAAATTTCATTAAACATTATAGACATTTTATGTCTACATATTTTCTTTTGGATCCGTTCGAATTTCCGTATTACTTTTATCGTATTCGGGGGGAATTGATTTATGTATTGTCCATAGTTGTATGTATCCTATGGACAATACATAAATCAATTCCCCCCGAATACGATAAAAGTAATACGGGAATTCGAACGGATCCAGAAGAAAATATGTAGACATAAAATGTCTATTATGTTTAATGAAATTTGCATTAAAGAAGAAATGTTGCCTAATATATATATATATATATATATATATATATATATATATATATATATATGAGAGAGAGAGAGAGAGGTTATTATACTGTTTATCTTTAACCTCTTAATGGCTAAAGGAACATTTTGACCATTTTCATCTTTTTTCTCTTAGGAATCTTAGTTATTAGGACTCTGTGCATGTATATATATATATATATATATATATATATATATATATCAAAGCCAACAGAAAATTAGGCTAAGCTGTCTGATGACTTTAACATTAGTTGCATGAAACTTAATCCTTTGAACCTAAGTGCCACAAAGATTGATTTACCTTTAAATAAACAAAACTGAACCTGAGTGGCTGGTATTTATGCAGTTAACTTGAATTTCATAAACCCTGACAGCCAATTTTTCAGCTGTGGATTTCACAATTTGACATCACTATTGCCAATAAAATGTTGTAGTTTTGTATTTCATATATTCTTTTTATCAACTTTTAATATATCTTAAATTGTCTATAAAATGTTGTCACCTGTTATTTAATTGGCCTGTAAGACAATTGAATAACAGATTATGACATTTTACATTTTCAGCTTGTTTTTTCAAGCCAGGTGCCCCACGGTGAGAGGCTTCAGATCATTGGTTAAAAAAAGGGGGGGTCTGGGTTTTAATGGTTAACGAAACAGCAAATATTTTTTTAAGTAAATGCTTTAATTTAATTTAATTTTTAATTTAATTTAATTTAATTTTAATTTGTTTTTAATAATTTAGCTCTGTCCCTCTAATATTGACCACTTTTTAAGTATCATTAATGATTATTGACAAATGTGGATATATATATATATATATATATATATATATATATATATATACTCTGTCTCTGCATTCCCACTTTGCAAACACATATTTATAAGTATCATTTTTTGATTTTAAAATATTCTGTTAAATGAATATCTATTGAGGTTATAAAACAGTTTTTCTTTAACTATTAATGCTTAAAAAAAAACCCATTTAACCACTGCAAAAAAGAAAACCTTTTTCTATGGACCAATTAATCTTTCATGATGGCTGAACTGTATTTACCTGTGGTAGGAAAGCACTACATACATATACCTGTTAATATGACTTATTTATATGAATATACTTATATGTATACTTGTATGTGTACGCATACACATATCTATCTATCTATCTATCTATCTATATAATCATGATATAGAGACTGAAGCTTTCGAATTAGCCATGTCTGTTTTAGTTAGATATTTAACTTAGGTATTTATGTGTCAACCCATATCTACCCATCCTATTTCAAAGTGGTGTTTAAGACATGATCTATTTTGATGTTAAAGCCATTTGGGGTCAGTGTCTGGAAAGATTTTATTCATTTTTCACTGTGTTTTTCTATTATCACTGTGATATTGTCCTATTAAGTTTTTAAATTTCTTCCTATGATGGCATTAAAATATCAAGACTAAAGTTTTAAATCTAAAAAATATTTTAAGTTTAAATAAAGCCTAATTAGCTGGGACTCAAGAATACGTCAACTGCATCTCTGTAGATGGGTAAGATGCCCACCAATGAATGTCCTAGTTATGACCCTAACTGCATTTGATGGCAAGGCTCCAACCTTGGAGCTTTAAGGAATATGGAGAATATCTTCACTACCATTACTCCCAAGTCCACTCTGAACCAGAGTGGTAGTACCTGTTAAGGTTCCATCTATCGGTCAAATAGAAATATTTAATCATTTACAATACTTGAAACCATTTAACTGTGTGCAAACAAATGATTAATGTTAATTTGAATTATTAATATTTCATAGAAATAGTTGAAACTATTTAACTTTACTAGATATTGGTGTGATGGTTAGAGTGTTCACCAATGGCCCGGGAAACTGGGGTTCAATCCCATACCAAAGACTCAAAAAATGGTACTTGATGCTTTCTTACTTAACACTCAGCATTATATGGTACAGATCAAGGGTAAAGGGTAACATTAAACTGTATCTGATTATGAGATTCCAGTTTTGGAATCTGGTTTCATTTGGTTTTATGGCAGATCAAACATTGTTGGTTATTTAATGCCAAATCCTGTTTTTACATTTATATCAAATATATGATTTTTAAACACATTTTGTTAATACACACAGTTAAATGATCAAACAGTTCTATTTCAAATAATTCAATTTAGGATAATTCAACAAAGTTAAATGGTTTCAAGTATTGCTATGTATCACAAACAATTCAATCAATCATCAGTCATTAGTTTACGCTCAGATGATCAAACAGTTCTATTTCTAACAATTTAATTCAACATAAATCATTCATTTACATTACTATTATTCTCAGACCCAATCTGACCCAGAGTGGTAGTACCTGTTAGGGTCCCATCGATGGGTCAAATAGAACTGTTCAAACTTTTACTAGGGATTATTATAAATATCAAATAGGATTTTTAGTGTTTAGATGGTTAGTTTCTATAACACAATAAATTAATTGACAATACAAATAAATCACAAAACTTCTTTGAAAACACAACAACGAAAGGTTTATTATTTTAGCAGATGTAAACAAGTCAAAGTGAGAAAAAGTTCTTTTTGGTGTCGTGGGTAGTATGTTGGACCTTGAGTTCTTTGGAAGTGTGTCACTGTAGCAAGTAGCTCATGTGACTGGCCACAAGGCTGGTTCTTCTGTGTGTGTAGCTAGTAGCAGCATGCAATTCAGTGAAGGTCTTCCATGTGGAATGTCCATAGCAGAGAGGTCTGTCTTGGCTGCTAACAAGGTGCTCTCTCTGACTTGTCGTGACTTCTAAAAAGAGTTAGAAAAAATAGTTCTTAAGAGGAAGAAGGAATCAATGTGCTCTGTCTCTGATTGGTCAGTGTGTGGCTGAATCGCTTGGAGGGGACATTGATTCGCGAGAGGAAATAGATCTGTGACTGCTACAGATTATTAGTGTTAAACAGAAATACTTGAAACCATTTAACTGTGAGCAAATAAATGATCAGTATTCAATAAGATTGGAATACTTGATAAAGAGAATTACTCACCATTTAACTGTGTGCAATTAGAACTATTAGTTGGTTGGTTGTATTTTATGACATATCAACCCTTGTAGGTTATTTAAAGTCAAAGCCTGTTTGCACACACACACACACACACACACACACACACACACACATATATATATATATATATATATATATATATATATATATATATATATATAGTATTCTTTGGTCCAGTTAAACCGGAGTTGGGAGTAATTCCATCAGGACAAGAAATTATTCATGAGTGAATATTTAAATTTTCCTGGTAAAGAGCTCAATGTAACAATAATACAGAGCAATAAATTCTTTAAGAAAAAACAACAAAACCGGTCAGATAGGATTATAAATTTATTTCCATCCTGTTACGCATTTTTGAATCTTCAAATCTTTTAGATAAAAAACTAGAATCTAGTTTTTTTTATCTAAAAGATCTGAAGAAGTCCTGTTTTTGTCGTATTTTTGAAAATTTCAAAAACGCATAACAGGATGGAAATAAATTTATAATCCTATGTGACCGGTTTTGTTGTTTTTCTTATATATATATATAGTTTGTAGTTAATTTTATTTTTAAACAAGCCTAAGCTTATTTGTTTGCATACAAATGATTTCAAGTATTGTTATCCAATACTAATAATTCTATTTAATATTAATCATTTATTTGTGCACAGTTGAATGGTTTCAAGTATAGGAAATGATAAGATTCTTCAATTTGACTCATCTTAAAAGCTACTTCTACACCAGGTCAGAGTGGACCTGGGAGTAATGACAATGAAGGATTTCTCCACATTCCCCAAAGCTCAAGGACTGGAGTCTCACCATTAGATAGTTTAGTGTCATATCTAGGATACTTTTTAGGGGGGGGTCTTACACTTCTGCAGAGATGCAGTTCACATATTCTACAGCTTCAGCTGTAGTGTTAGATAGCAATACTTGAAACCATTTAACTGAGCATAAGCAAATGAGCCCTAACTCATTTAAAAATAAAGTTACCTAGAAACTATTCACTTAAAAATCTTATATATATACATATTTTTTAAAAAGTGTTTAGGCAGCAAGTTCTTATTCAAGACAATGAAACACAGTTTATTATTTTTGATTTTATTTTTTCAAATTACTTTGTTATTTTTCTTGTATCAGGATTTAGATGGTAAAGGAATTATCCTATATCTTCTTGCCAAGCGCTTTCAACCACACTTTTGCTCATCATCAGGGGTAGTGTAGTTTTGAGTTGACAGTTTGAGTTTTTACAAGATTTGGCTTTAAATAACTTTTAAAGGTTGATATGCCATTAAACCAAATAACCTAAAGTTTAAATGAAGATGTGTAAACAGCCGAGAAACTTATATAATAAAGGGAAGATGTCTAGAGGGCTGTCTAGATTGTCAGAAGCAAGTCTCAGACCTAGCTTTATGTAATTTTTTATTGTTCCCTAAATTAAAAATTCATCTCAAATGCAATAGTTGAGGATATGAATGATATTCAATGAAATACGATGGCACAGCTAATCACTAATGAAAAACCCTCTGGAATAATAAGTGTGTTGATTACCAATTTTAAAGAAAATTAGCATTTTATTCATTGTTCATGTGCCACTCTCACATTCCAGTTAAACCAGTTTATTCTTGTTGGTGGTCGTTTACTCGTTTTGCTAAAGGTAAATTCTAGTTTTACAAATTATTTTATCAGAATTTTTTTATCTCTCTAACACAATTTTGGGAAAAAAGTTAATGAGTTTAAAAACAAAACAAAAAAATTGGACTGATTTATATTTTTTGTCAAATAAGATTTACATAAGCCTCCACTGAGAATAATTTTTTTTTTTAAAGAATAATTGTCCTTATCCAATCCATGAAATCTAGTTTATACTTCAATTTGGCCCGTAAAGCTAAATGAGTTTGTCACCCCGGCATGATATCAGATAGATATCTGCTTTCTTTAAAGATGATAATTGGTAGAAACTTTATGTGATATTTGATCTTCCAAGAAGTCAAGATATCATCCTCTTGGACCTCAAAATAAATGACTTATCACTACATTCTCCCAGAAAAGTTTTTATTTGATCATGCAATGATGAGACAAGTACATTGGTCCAAATGTCAGCTATATAGATATGTAGCATAGTAGTGCTGGTAAAATATGTGCTTATAAATAAATATGAATTAGTAAGTGTTTGTACTTTTCTTTTTGGACATCCCTCAAACAATCATAATTTAAAAAATTTTATTTTTTTAAAAGCCTCATTATTTTTGAGGGTCACCATCTGCAGACTATTATTACCTCTCTATAGAGGCACCTGTATTCTTACAGCAATCTCTGCTTGTAGGTTAGAATGTTCTTATATGTAGAGTGGTCAGTAGTTATCTAGTGTATGCATATTGTGAAACATGAGAAGGGCATTTCTTGCATCAAATCTGGCCAGGCCATTCACTGCAACTAATGCTTTAACAGCTGTCCTGAACCACACCTTATCACTCACTGAATCCTGGAGCTTTGTAACCCCTTACTTCCTAAAAATTCAAAGAAATGGAAATAGGATGAAATAAATATCAAAAATAAATAATTTTGATTAATCCTTTGAACCTGTATGCCCAATATTTCAGCCTGAGCTCTATTTTGCTAAACAGTGAAGGCCTGATATTTTGGATATTTCACAATGCATATATTGAGGTCAAGTGCCACTGAGCATATGCATGGTGTGAAAGGGTATCCCTTGTGTTCAATGTGTCCGTGGCTATTCACTGCAAATGGTATTTATAAGTTCAGATATTGGGCCTGGTGTTTTGGGCTGAGGAATAATTCAGTATACACTCTTTGTCCAATATTTTAGGCTATAACACTAATTTAAAAAAAATATTTTTAGATGATGTTCAATCAGTCATTAATATTAAACATTTTGATAAGTATTATCCTTCATCTTCTTGATTCTAATTATTTTGACAATCTTTTTTATTATTATTATTATTATTATTATTATTATTATTATTAATGATTTACAAAGCAAGAAGAATTAGGAAGATTAAAGATAATACTAGTCAAAATTACGAATGAATTGTGATATACATTGTAAGCCCAATATTTTAGTCTTAGGAAGATCAGGTTAGATATTTATAATAAAAGGATTTAATCTATCAACTATTCACACCCTTTTAATGTAGAATGATAGAATAGCTTTATATAATGATGTTTATCTCCCTGAAGCAAATTTTGACTGTGTTTTTTTTTTTTTGGTGGAGGGATTTCATAACCTTAGGTACAGAGTATTCATTGACCAAGGATCTAAGGTTTCAAATAGTAGTTAAAATATGTTTTAATCAAAACCAAGGGACCAGTAAATAATTTTTTTTCCTAAATGTGTAGATTAATTTGTCATATTATACAGAATATTTTAACAGAAAATTACAAAAATTTAAGAAATTAATCAAAACAATTGAACAAACAGCAACTTAATCTGAATATAAAAAAATAATTAAAAAAAAGAATGAGATTAATATTGGATAAATATCTTTTCTTCTTTGGTTGATGGTTGATTCTTGCTGTTCCATCACCTTTACTGCTTCTCCCTGTTTCTGTTTTTCCACTGGCTGCACTATTCTTACCCTGGGATATTGATAAAGGAGACGTCTTTTGTGTACTCATTCTTTATTGAATTCCAGATGTCTTTTTTTACATAACCAGTCGTGTGATACCGGGAGCGACACAGCATCAATGGAAATTAGGTTCTCACCATTTTTGCTTGTCCATAAACTTTGTCTTCTTGGGCTAAATTAATTCAAAGTTAAAATCTAATCTCCAACTTCTAGAATTCATCGTTATATGACTTTAATTCCTCTAATGAAAGCCAAGCTTTCAACTTACCTTATTTTAGTATATGTACCGCTGTAGCTGGTATGGTTTTTCTGAGGGCATCCAGGCGGCTAATATTTTTTTTACATATTTGTTGTGTGTGCCAATTAAATGTCAATGCGTTTATCTTGTTTTTCCTTTCAATTTATTCAGTGATAGTGCATCCATGCTTATATTGGAACCTGTTGGGGTGGGAACAGCTAAGCATCTTCCCCAGCATCAAGTAGCCAGTTAAGTATAACTGGTATAATTAATTTCCATATATGGATATGGGGTGTGTAGGTCAGAAAGTTCTTAAGATTATTGTTTCATATTTGAATGATTGTTTTTTTTTTTCAAATATAATTTTCCAAATAACCGTTACTATTAAATAATAGATTGGCAGAATGTTTTATTTGTTGTGTAAAGTATTTTAAAAAGAATTAAACTTTTGGATCCATTAATACTGAATAAACCAAAAGGAAAAATAAGATTATTAAGATATTTAATAGACGCATGTGATAAATATGTAACTAATATTACAATACTAAACACACACACACACACACACATCCCAACAGATGAAATGTATTCATTGTTCTATGAACACATAATGTATAAAATGATGATATGAAATGATGAATGTAAAAGATTTACTTTCCTTTGAGGGTTTTTATGCCTAGGTGAAATAAAGTACCTCACTGGAGTTGGAGGAAAAGGTCTCTGTTCTGTTCAATGAACAGAAATGAAAAAGCATGTTTGCTTCAATGAAAGAGCAGGGACAAAAAACAGGTCTTATCCATTTACAAAACAGGGACAAAAAGAATAAGATGTTTGAATTCTCATGTGACCAACTGGCATGAGATATGGGAAGGCACGCCCACAATCCAAGGGAAGACAATTAGTTTTGTCTTCTGACACAATTTTTTCAATACATCTTGAGAAGATAAAATCTGTTTTTATACTGCCTATTAAATGTGCCAATTGATTTATTATTCATGGTTCTATCAGTGGGTGAGTATTGTGGAGATTATATCGCTTGTGTGCAGAAGATTTCTGCTAATTAGTGCTTGAATGTACAAAAAGTCATTACTTCTCTTGTCTGCTAAATAGTTCTGCAATTGGTTACTAGGTGGTGTGGTCAAAGTAGCATATAAAGGAAGTACATGGGAGTCTCAAGCCTCTTCTGCCTCAACAACAAATTATTACGCATGTGTGCGTGCTTCTGTTCACATGGACAGGGGTCTTGTGCCATTGGCAGCTTCATGTCACATTGCATACAATAGCATTTCTTAAATGTTTCAGTCTTTCCTCAAAATTTTTTTTTTTTTTTTTTTTTGATGTACATATACTAAGGGCTCTACAACTTAAAGACTTTTTCAACCACCACACAAAGACACTTCTTAAAATACCCTTTCTATGTACAAATTTGTATCTCATGTAACTCTTTTATTCTTTCTACTAAGTTTGCTCAGGCAAATAAAATCTGTTGTTACTTCGTAATGAATTGTTCTTGCATGCATATCCCACACAAGAATATATCAAAGTAGACACAGACACACACACACACATACATTACAGTATTATCTTTTACTTTTGTATGCTGAGAATATGATTATACAACTCGTTTGTTCAATGGAGTTGAAACAATATTTTAACTCTTGTTGTTTCTGTTTTGAATTTAATTGAATTAAATTGTTTAAATTTAATTGTTTTGTTTTCTGAAATTTTTATATTTTGTGTTAAAATACTTTGTATCAAAAAACAGTCAATAAATAAAAAAAAAAGAGTGGTTGGGTATATTCTTACAATAGATCAGAGGTGTTAAATATACAGTCTGCAGTTTTTATTCAATTATAGCCATTTTAATCTGGCAAGTGGCTCAGTTCTATTTTCAAAATGTTATAATTTTTCTATTTTAAAAATATTTTATTGAATATTTATGAATGGACGTTATAAAACAGTTTATCTTTAACTATTAACTATTGAAGGCTAACGATAAATCAATCACAAGGCCATTCACTAATATCCAATGTTAGCATTAGTATATCGACTTATATTAATTAAACAGAAAGAAAGACAAGATGATCTCATGAAAGACATTTAATACATACATGTAAAAACATATAACAAAAATTACCAGAATACACAATGCCTCAAACAGAAAATGCGCACATTGTTTCATGTTGATCTATATATAAAAAGGGGTCAAAAATGGTGTAAAGTCTTACTTGAGTTTTTTGGGTGTTCATAGCCGTGTGGGCTTCCTCTCAATGTTGAGGTGAGACAAAAGTCTATTGTGGGTTTAGAGACAAAGTCCTTCTTCTGTTCTATGAACAGAAAAAAGTCTTATCTGTTTGGAAAATGATAATAAAAAGATAAAGTGGAGATGCTCATCACTCAATTGTCATCATCATAGGAAACAGACACAGCAAACTGTGTTCAAATCCTGGAAAATGCTATTTGCATTTCACAGCGCACTAATACACTTGGGAGAGGTATGAATCGAACTATTCTCCCCCCACCACCAGCTATGGGTAAATAGTAAGGTAGACTGGGCTCATTAACCTTGGTATGGTGACCAGTCTAGGAAAAGGAAAAACTCTGAATTCAAACTTGTTAAACTCTGCTTAAAAAACTGACCATATGCCACATACTTCTCATGTGAAGGGGGTTGAGTAAATTCATATAAAGTGGACGAGAGAGGGTTTTGAATTTTCATGTGAACGAGGGAGATGTGATATCCAAAGACACGCCCACAAATCCAAGGGAAGACATATATTTATTGTTGCCTTACAAACTGTTAAAGGCTCACTGTTCTACAATGAAAAGTGAATCTTTTATAATGAAGCCTTGACTCTTTTGCTGTAGAGCTGGAATGACAGCCCAGTCAGCTGGGGCTGTTGAATATGCTGACAGCATCTCAGCTGAGGGGTAAAGCATCCCTCCCCAATAAATGTCCTGGATATGGCACTAAACTGCATCTGATGGGAAGGCTTCAGTTCTTGAGCTTTGAGGAATGTGGAGTACCTCTTCATTGCCATTACATCCAGGTCCACTCCAACTCAGAGTGTTAGTACATGTTAGGGTCCCATCTATGAGTCAAATAGAACATTTTAGCCATTTAACTGTGTGCAAACAAATTACTGATGTTAAATTGAGTTATTTGTGTTACATAGAAATACTTGAAACCATTTAACCATGCACAAAAAAATGAGCTCCAGCTTGCAAATCCAATATGTTCAATATATATATATATATATATATATATATATATATATAAACAGGATTTGGCAATAAGTAACCCACAAGATTGATGTGTCATAAAATCCAAACACTCCAATCTCCATGGAATGAACCAGCCACACACATATTCTGGTTTATTCTTCTTGGTGAGAGTTTATTGATTTTATTAAAAATAAATTCTAGTTTTACAAGTTATCACATCCAAATTTTTTTTATCTACCTTACCCCATTTGCAAAATCAAAAAAAAGTTAATGACTTGGGCAAATAAATGAAATAGAATAAAGTAAATTGGACTGATTTATATTTTTATCAAATTGGATTTATTTTGGCCTTCACTGTGAATAGAGGTTTTGGAATAATTGTCCTTATCTGACCCATGAAATTTAGTTGATGCTTCAATTTGGTCCCTCAAATTCAAGTTTGACACTCCAGTCCAAAGTATTTGATTTTATGTTATAATCTATAAATATCTTTGAATTGCATAAGAAGAAACTCCATGCCTCTTCCAATCTTAGCAAATCAGGAAGGAAATATTTCTGAGCAAAAGTCTTGGCAGACGAGAATTTATATTAAACTAGCAGCATCTATGGAAATTCTGCTGAATATATGCATAATATTTGCATAAATTCAAACTACAAATAACATTCTAGAAGAAATCATTGTTGATTTCTACTTTTTAAAATTTGGGGAATTAAAAAAAATAAAAGAACAAACATAAACAAAAAATAAATTAAATTCAAAATCACAAAAAAAAAAAGAAAATTTTTTTCAATGAAATAAAAATTGAAGATTCAATTTTACACACTGAATTTACTAATATTTCATTTTCTTTCCTTTTTGTTGATATTTTGGCCAACACTATGAATAGGGTTTTTCGGTATAATTGTCCTTATCCAACCCAATTGATCTCATCTATACTTCAATCTGTTATTTACAAAAGTTATAAAATAGTTCATCTTCCACCAGACATTGGCATGATTGTTAGAGTGTTTGCCAGTGGCCCGAGAGACCTGGGTTCAATCCCAGGTTGAGTCATACCAATGACTCAAAAATGGTACTTGATACCTCCTTGCTTAACACTCAGCATTATAAGGTACAGATCAAGGGTAAAGTAGAGCAACCCAGGGAAAGGATTAGCACTCTCCCTTACTCCTTGGTGTAGTAGCTATCGAAAAGGGAGCCTTTGGGTCACCCTCGACTATGGTTGCCAACTTTACTAACTTACTTATCTTCCACAACAGACTTCTTTTAACCATTCACTACAGAGCTGTGCTTACCCCAAGGAACTAATGTACCATACACTCACATTCCAGTTAAACCTGTTTATTCTTGTTGGTGATAGTTTATTGATTTTGCTAAAGATAAATTCTAGTTTTACAAATTTTTTATCTGTTTAACCCCATCTTTTTTAACCTACCTAGTTTCATTTTACAAAAGAAAAGTTTATTTTGAATATAATATAGTGCAAAAGAAAAAAAAATTAAATAGACAGATTTATATTTTTTGTCAAATTGGATTTATTTTGACCTTCACTTTGATTAGTGTTTTTAATTATAATTGTCCTCATCCAATCCATGAAATCTAGTTTACACTTCAATTTGGCCCGTAAAGCTAAATGAGTTTGTCACCCCGGCATGATATCAGATAGATATCTGCTTTCTTTAAAGATGATAATTGGTAGAAACTTTATGTGATATTTGATCTTCCAAGAAGTCAAGATATCATCCTCTTGGACCTCAAAATAAATGACTTATCACTACATTCTCCAAGAAAAGTTTTTATTTGATCATGCAATGATGAGACAAGAACATTGGTCCAAATGTTAGCTATGTGGTAGAATAGCCATTTCCAAATTTCACTATTTTTTGCTATCCAAAAAAGAGGACTTATTATATTATTCGCAGTGATGTATTGATAAGCTACACTTTTTTCTTTGCTGCCAATCTTCACATCACAACGGCGTTCTGTACAGAAGACATGAAAACCATCTTTTCTGCTTCTTGATATAAATCCAAATTCTTTAGTCTATTCATTGTTAAACTTGGTCTTTCTTTTTGCCATTTTCCAGGGGGTAAATAAGCACACAAGCCTTAATACTATATGCTCTCAACAGGGGCTCAGCCTGTGTGCAAGAATAGAGGGGAGGGGGCATGCATTGCTTAGTAATTTAGACCTGAATGGAGTGGAATGCCACATTTAAACACTCCCCCTACTATTTATAATGGGTTATTCCATGTGAAGTTCTTGAGTGGTTGATTTTTTTTACTCTGGTGACAAATTAGGGCCTGGTTATAATATCTGACCACTCTTCTCTATGGAAATGTAGCATAGTAGTACTGGTAACATACACACATTGTTTTATTTTTTGGAATAATTATCCTTATCTAACCCACAAGATGTAGTTTATATTTGACTCACATGTTTAGTCGGCCAAACCTTCATGAAAACTCGTACATTCAAACTGGGACTACCTATTTTACATTGAACCTACATTTTATTCATTTCCCCCACTCAGTGTGCTTCTGGCCTGATATCAGATTTTATCCATCTTCAATATTTTTATGCCTGATGTTCCTAAAATCTTTATTGCTGTTGTTGTTATTACAAATTTTGTGTGATATTGGTTGGAAGCAGAAGTGAATAAAAAGTGATTTGAGCTCTCGTGTAAAAAAGGGATGACTAGTCCATAAACCAATAATACCATTCATTCAATACAGATATTGACAATCTTAATCTGACAATTTGTTTTTGAAGCTTCTTGTCTCAAAAAATATTGAGAAATTATGAATACATTTATTTCCAGTGCTATAAAGTACCTTAAAAAAAGCATTCTAAAAAGTACCATAAAAAAGGGGATTTGTTGTGTAAAACCATTTCAACTATAACTCATTGATTCCCCTTCTAAAAAATGAGACATCTGCAATTTGAATGACTTTGTGCTTTGGGCCCTCGGGCATTGTCTGATTACCCAAATGCTCAGGTTGACAGCCAATGATGACAGTCGTTCACAAAATCATCCAACCACTGGATCTGGTTGATATATGATTTCTTGAACTGCCCTGATGATGAAAAGAGAATTGGCTGATTGTGATGGGATAAAAATTGATTAAAATTTTGATGAAATTATGAATCGAGTTAATATTTTTCATTGAGATTACTATCTCTCTCCTTTGTGTGTAAACGCTTACAGAGACTTTCAGGAAATTTTCAGTATATTTTAATCAAGTCTTTTTTTTTGCATTTCTTCTTTTTCTCTCAAAAAATAAAGATGTTTATGACCACAAAGATCAATGATGCATTTTTGTTATATTTTTCAATTTCTTAATAATGGAAACTATGATTAAATAAGATAAAAAATGTTAATGAATTATCTGATTAATGTTGGGATATAATAGGTAATTATTTCCCTTTGATAATTTTCATGTTCGTTAGAGTTCACCAGAGGATATCATATGCCAATCAGTGAAACCCATTTTCAACCTTTTTTGCCTTTGTTCTTTGAACAGTTATGATATTGTGTCTGACCATGCCTGGGAACAGTAAAGGCACATGGCTATATTACTTAAATTCTTTAAGTATGCGTTTTTCCATTTTTGTTCCCTTTCTTCATACAGCTTGTTCATGAAACAACGCGTATAATTCTAACATGGGACATGTTTGTGTCTTGTAACACTAAATAGGTGGCCCGCCAAGCAGACGATAACTTTGTTTTGGCGCGAAACCAGACAAAGGGTTTTTGGACCTGAAATCTCGCCGTATCTGGAAGTGGTAAGGAGACGCGAAAGAGAGTTGGTTGGAGAAAGGAGCTGACAGGCAGTTGGCGTGGAACCACAGACAGGGGCAGTCGACACTGGACACCGGAGCAGAGAGGCGAGCCAGCATGAGATAGGGTCCAGCGAAGAAGACCGAGTCAAGATGTCGGCATTCCAGTTGCTTTGTGGAATTTTTGCTAGTAATTCATGCGAGCGTTAGTCCATATATGCAATCGGAAATGTAGTGTTGCATAACTCCTCTTTTCGCTATTGAGTTAACCCCAAGCGTTTTGTTCGTGTTTGTTCGTTTGTCCTGTTTGTTCTATTGTTCCCTCGATCGTATTCTTGTAGTGGCAAGAAATGGGGGTAATGTGGAATGGTTAGAAGAGGATGAATGTGTGTGGGGGCCGACGGGGGGTAACGTTACACTGGCGCCGTGACCAGGATAAAAGAAAACCTGATGAAAAAAAATTGGAAATGATCTAAGGACGAGGGAATTTAGAAGCTGACAGACGAACGGACGAAGAAGAAGAAAAAAAATGCCATAAGGACCCGCAACCAGCTAGAAAAGAAAAAGGAAAAGAAAGAACAAGAGATAGACGTGAGCAGAAAAGGAAAAAGAAAGAAAGAAAAAAGAAAAAAAGACAAAACAAAAGCAAAGAATTTCATCCTACACACGAAATGACTTAAAAAATAAGAAAGAAAAAGGGAAAGAAAGAAAAAGAAAAGAAACGAAAGAGACAAAAGAAAAAAAAAGTGGAAAAGAAAGAAATCTACAAAGGTAGGAATACACATTCCACCCTCCCCCACTGCACTCGAATATAAGAACACAAAAAAAAAATTTTTAGATTAAGGAAATTTTAAGACGTAGAAAAAAAACCCCAAGTAATCTATTTCGTTTTTGTGTGTGTGTGTATGTTTAACCCCTTAACTGCTGATAATTTTTGTTGTGTCTTTGTAGAAGGGAAGGGAAGGTTTTCTTCCTTTACCCCCTTTCCGCACATATCTTGACCGTTAATATTCAAAATGTTTGTTTGTTTTTGCCTAGAAGTTTTCATAGCATCTTTATACTTATGTGTTAGGACCAGTGGCTTAAAAAAGAAAGTTAGTCCGTTCTGGGAAGTTTTATAGTATTTTCTTATGCTGGAATGGTGATGGGTCACCGATTAAAAAAAAAAAAAATTTTTTTTTTTTTTGCTGTAAGGTTCACTGAAAGAAAAAAAATTGTGGTATTTTAAAACCCCAGAGAAAGGGAAGATGAAACGAAAAATAAGAGAGAGAGAGAGTGAGATCGCTAAGCTAGGTTAAAATCGACTGGTCAAAGTAGGATCGTTCCGAGTGCAGAGGGTAGAAGGGGGAGGAAAGCTTCTACCACAAAAACAAAAAATGGAAAAAAAAAAAAAAAAAATGGAAAATTTAAACGAAGAAAGAGAGATAAGAACAGATAAAGAAATGATAAAAAGAAAATGTAAAACTGAAAAAAAAAATGGCGGAAAATTTGAACAAAGAAAGAGAAGGAAGAACAGATAAAGTCATGAAAAAAAAAAAGAAGAGAGAACGAAAAGAGAAAGACAGAGAGATTGCTAGGGAATTTTTGTCAGTGCATCCGTGCCTGTCTCAGATAAAATAAAAAAAAAGGAGGAAAAGAATAAGTAAACTTTTGATTTTAAGAAGAAAAAGTTTTCGTTTTTCGTTTTTTTTATGTCGAGTTAAAAAGAAAAACGATTGGAAGCAAATGCTGTCACCTCCAAACATCCACCCAACCCAGACCCCCCCCTGGGAGAGGGAAGAAGTTAAGTGGAAAGGAGAGAAGGAAAGAAAGAAGCAAAGAGAAATGGTGGATGCGTGACAGAGATTCTTTTGGCAATTGAAATTATTTTATTTTTATTTGTCTGTGAATTGTTTATTATTAATTTTTTTTTGTTGTTTAATTTGTGTAGATTTTTTTTTGCTATCCTTTGTTTTTTTTTTGTTATACTTTATCTTGTTTTTTTGTTAATTTTGAGGGATTGAGTTTGCCTTGTCATTTGCTTTGTTGTTTATTGTTATTTGTTTATTTATTTATTTATTTGTACTTTTTTCTTTTTCTTCTTCTTCTTGGATTTTCTGTTGTTTTTTTTGTTTGTAAGTTTAATTGCTCTTGGCACTTCTTCACTTCGTCTGATCGTGTTCCCCCTGGAGGGTTGGTTGCACAGGGCCCCCGTTTCGAGGACAGGTATCGAAGGGTAGTAAGTTATACAATTGATGATTTGGGAAAGCGAGTGGCCTGATTGACACGAATTGATGGACATGGTACCGAGGAAACGGTTGACGATGGGTTGGGAGGACGATGCCTGGGCGTGGGGCAGTGTCCGGTTGCTCCCTCCTCTGGCTGGTCATGGCTGGACGATCTGGGAGATGGTGTCAATTGCTTTGTTTTTTTTTCTTTTGAAAATCCATGGAGATTGCTGGCAAGGTGCTGGAATGGTGAAAAGTTCCTTGCTCAACTGTTACTATGTTGGAATTACGAGGCCAGGGGCCACATATGCTGTGAACCCCCCACGAAGGTTTCTCCCGATGCAACACATAAACAACTGCTGAGATTGATGATGCTCACAATTGCAGGGAGCCCTCTGGGTATGAAGTATTGTTTGGAGTAGAACGCAAGATAGAGGTGTTTAAAAGTCCTCTGAGATAAAATGTAGCAGCAAGGTTGTGAGGGCCGGATATGTTTAGGCCCTGAGGGTGTTTAGGTCCTGACATAGCATTTGGCTAACCACAGAGACCATAATGCCCGTGACCCATAAAGAGAAATGGTTAGCAGTCCTTTTCGACCAATTGGTTGAGAGTGGGGTAGCGGAGGAGTATGCCATCCCAGCACATTGCAGTTTGTGGTAATTTTGTGGAGTAACCTCTATTGTGTGTGTTTTTGTGAAAGAAGCAAGGAGGGCTCCGTTTGAATTGTGAAATTATGTTTGTATTATACCTTTATTTTGTTTTATTTCTGTGTTTTAATTTATTGTGAATAAATGACAAGGGTAAGAGGGGGAGGTATGTCACACTATATAGGTGGCCCACCAAGCAGACGATTCCTTTGTCTGTTTTGGCGCGAAACCAGACAAAGGGTTTTTGGAAGAGGTAACGGGACGCGAGAAGAGAGTTGGTTGAAGAAAGGAGCTGACAAGAGTTGGCGACGGGACAGTGGAGAGGCGAGTCAGCAGAAGATAGGGTCCAGCGAAGAAGACCGAGTCAAGATGACGGCATTCCAGTTGCTTTGTGGAATTTTTGCTAGTAATCCATGCTAGCGTTAGTCCATATATGCTATCGGAAATGTAGTGTTGCATACTCTCCTTCTGCTCTGAGTTAACCTCAAGCATTGTTCGTGTTTGTTCGTTTGTCCTTTTATTTTCTCTGGCCCCCTCGATCATATTCTTGTAGTGGCAAGAAATGTGCGTTACCCCCCTCAGAACCACTAGTTGATCACTGGCCATGAAGGGAAATGATTAGAAGAGGGATGTAAAGTATGTGGGGGCAAGCAGGGTAGCGTTACAGTCTCCTTTAATACTACTTGTATGCACCTTATGCATATAAAAGGTTCTCACATGTAAATGAATTTATCTTGTTTTATCTTCTGTTTATTCAGCGTTAGTATATCATGGATATACTAGTGGTAATATTAATCCTTGGATTGGGGACATGACTAAAATATCTTTTTTACCATCAAGCATTATAATACTAAATAATTTTTAGATTTGATTAACCATCACTAATTAGTTTCATGGGTAGTTCCTTGGGCTTGAGATATAAAATAATTACATAGCAATATTGCTTAAGTAGGACAAAAAACAAAAATGTTTTGGTAGATTAACCTCCTAAGTGTTGTTAATTAATTTCAAAAGTATTTCCTTACAAAACACCAAAAGTCTTCTTAAGTTCTTTCCGTATAGATGGGTACTTCATCAAGTAGGGATGTGTGTGTATGTGTGTGTGTATGTGTGTGTGTGTAAATACATATATTTTAGTATACTACCACTGGATCTTGGTAAACAATGAGGAACACATTTATATAAAAATATAATCTTATATCTTTATTCTTCGACGGGGATGCTTGTGTGGAGCAGAAGATCAATTGGAGAGAATTCACGTACTCAAAGGAGCTGTCAGGAGTCGGAAAAGCCAGAGAATTGACTTCGGCCCAAATTGTAGACCTTATATAATTTCAGAAGTCCCATGTGAACCACATGGCCATGCCTCTTCATGCAATGCTTGTTATCCATTGTTCATGGCTTATGCTTACACATTGGTCACCGCTTACACTCACTCATAGCTTGTTTTTCATTGGCCATGGTTTACGCCCATGCAATGCTTGTTCTCCATTGATCATGACTTACACCCACTCATAGCTTGTTTCCATAAATCATTTTGTTGATTCTATCTACGGCCAGATGTATTTGTCAACTACATCAGCCAGGTTCATTGCAGGTTAAGGGGATATATTACAAAATCATCATGCTATGCTGTCAACATAGATTCCTTTGATGCTCTCTATCCATCTATCACCTATTGGACATTGGTCTTGGTAAGAACAAGGTGCCTAGTTAATGGTTAAAAATACATTTGGAAAATTTCTATCTGCATTCTCACTGTAAGGACTCTATATATATATTAGATCTGAAGAGGTCCTGTTATTTTTGGTGTTATTAATACTCATAACAGGATGGAAATAAATCTATAATCCTAATGTGACCGGTTTTTGTTTTTCTTAAAGAAATTATTGCTCTGTGATGTCAGTTACATTGAGCTCTTTAGCAGGAAAATTCAAATGTTCATAGTTGAATGATTTTTTGTCCTGACGGAATTATTCCCGACTCTAGTTTAACTGGACTGAATAATATATATATATATATATATATATTTTAAAATGAAGATGATCACAAAAGATTTCAAATCTGGTATTTAGCTTCTTTTATTATTATTTACTCCTCTAGAGTTTTTCACATCAGTATTAGCTGATGGTTTTTCACTGGAGTTTGAGTGACAGCAAGTCTCCTCAAGTCTCCAGGATTCGTCTCAGTATTTTGGCCATCCTCAGCAATGCTGTCATTTGGATAGTCTCCACCCGTCCGCTAACTTCCAAGTCCTCCAGGCCCTTTAATAATCCTTTAGTTACTGTGCCTAACGCACCAATCACAATTGGCACAATCGTTACTTTCATGTTCAACAGTTTTTTCAATTCTCTTGCAAGGTACTTATCCTTCTTTTCATTTTCCTTCAGATTTATTCTGTGGTCCGCCAGGACAGCAAAGTCAACAATTTTGCAGATTCTCTTTCTTTTGTTGATTATTATGAGGTCTGGTCTTCTGGCTGGGATTAGGTGATCCGTTTGTATGTTAAAGTCCCATAGGAGTTTATGTGAGTCATTTTCTTGGACAGGCGCCGGGTTGTGCATATACCATTTGTTTGTATGGTCAAATTGAAATTTCCTGCACATTTCCCAGTGGATTACCTTGCCGACCCAGTCGTGTCTCGCCTTGTACTCCTTCTGTGCTAATTTGCTGCATTCGCTTATAATGTGATTGATCGTTTCATCTCTGTCACCGCATAGCCTACATTTACTGTTTTGTTGCGTTATTTATTATTATTATTATTATTATTTCATATACATGTGTGCTACAAGTTTCAGACTTTTACGTCCTCTTCAAGTGATTTAATTGATAAATTCCAACTAAGTACCAGTAGTTTTCTTTAATAGTAAAGATTGTTTTTATAGGTTCTTTTAATTTTGTTTAATTCCAAGTTTTGTATCTGTGAATGTCTCATCAGAATTAATTGTCTACGAAGACCTCTATGTAAATTTTCTTTATGTGTATATATAAGTATGTATTTCGTGTGTGTGTTGGGGAGGGGGCATATATACATATATGTATACACATAGATTTATATACTTGTACACACACATATTTTAGTAGTGGGTGGATTTTTGTCTTCATTGCTGGATATTTGTCACTGCCTCCCACCAGACAGGGCTTGACATAAGGTCAATGACCTGAAGGTCGATTAAAGTGGGGATTAGGGGAGGGTGGGGCATGAGCTGTGGCTCAAGCCCTGCTGGACTATGATGCAGCTCGCCTACCCGAAAGGTGGCCCAGCCAAAGCCAGAGGCCTTACAGTCTCAAGTCTTTACTATTTCCCTTTCTTATACCCCTAGTGTATTTTTTTATTTCCAAATTTGAAATCATTTGTGGCCCTATTCATTTTGAATTATTTACTTTTCTTTATAATTATATACAAACCACATGGATAATTTTTTTTTTCTACTCATCACTGCAAACAAATTTGGTTAATATGTCACATTTTTTTCCTTCCTTTATTGTTAATAAAGTTGTTATGATGTATGTTGATCTTTTTTCCTTTCATTTGAGCCTATGAAAAGAGTTTTTAGGAATAATTGTTTTTATCCAATTCAAGAAATCCAGTGGATACTTCACTCTGATCCACAAATCCAAACAAGGCTGACAAGCCAGTTTTCCCTTTTTCTGGACTGAATTTATTTTAAAATTTGACCAATTTAACATAGTCATTTACTAATCTTAGCATAGTTTGGCACAAGGGCTGAAGTACTGGGCGTCTTGTATATCATTAACTCTCAATAAAGATACATTTGGTTAATTTCTATCTCCCTTCTCAATCTTCGGGCAATTACTAATAAGGTTTTAATATCTTTGTTTAATCGTATATCAACCTTTGAGGGTTATTTTATGCCAAAGCCATCCTTGTAGAAGGATAACAGTTGTACTATTTAACCCATTGCTTGGAGAATAAGGGAGATCATATCTTTCCCGAGGGGCATTAGTCCAAAAGTGAATGTTACAGTGAACTAGAGTTTGAACTCACTTACTATGATGTCATAGTCCAGTACATTAGCCACTACACCAACGGGAAGCTCCTGAAACAAGACTTTTGGAATTATTTGCTATAAAGTAAAAGGTCTTACAGCACTGTTTTCTTCTAAGTGACAAGTCTTTTGGCATTGTTTGCGACACATAATAACTAAATGCAAAAAACTGGCACAGAATGTGAAAAATAGCAGGTACTCCTGAGTGGTGATCTAATGGGAACTGTGCAAACAAATGAAATTTGAACATGCTAAATGCTTCTTGTATATCTTATATATCTAAATGATATATAAGATTCTGTTCTGAAAAATGAGACACATAGAATTCTCTGGGATTTTGAGATCACTAAATCTCACCTAGAAAACTAGACCTAGTCATAATTAACAAGAAGAAAAATTGTCAATAAAAGTGAAATAAAAGTGATAAACTGAATCAATACCTGGACCTTACTTTAGAGCTGAAAAAGTGATGGAACATGAAAGTGATAATATCAATAATAGTTGAAGCTCTCGGAGCAATCCGGAAGAACTTGGAAAAGAAACTGAGGAAACAGGAGAACCTTGGAAAGATTGAACCCTTCTGGACCACAATACAGATGAGATCTGCAAGAATATTGAGAAGGCTCCAAGAGAACTGGAGAGACTTGCAGTTACTTGAACTCTAGTGAAGGCCACCAGCTAGTACTCATGTGAAAACACACAGAACAAAAAAATATTACTTGATTGTAAATACTTCCTGACACTATTTGTTGTCGTGTACTAAGAATTGGTAGCTTTTATTTTTATTTTTTGATTTTACCGACAGAAAATGAAAAATCGCCTCATTTTCCTTCTCAGTCAAAATGATATTAAGCGCGTCCAATTTTTTTTTTTTTTTTTTGTTATATATTATAAGACTATTTCCTTTACAATTTACAAATAAAAAGATTCAAGGGAGGTAATTAAGCCAGCAGAATTATCTCCCTTGCATTCTCTTCCTTTTATTCAAACCTTGGGCTTAGTATGACACACAAATCTGACAGATTTGGTACGAAGTGGTCACTCCTCTAAATGCTGAGTAGGCTCATCTCTGATTAAATTCAGTAATTAAATATATATATATATATGTAATGGACTGTCCTGTCGATTCCTATATCAGTGCTCAACAGTTCAGTCGTGAGCAGATTCAGGAAACAAAATAACCGATTTTATCTAAAACAAAACCTTTGTTGTCCAGTTTTAGTTTTTGAAATAAAAACTTGAGGTATGAAATAAAATATAAAAGAGATCGTTTCATTAAAATCCGGGTGGTGCAGTTATTCTGTAGTACCAACATGGCTACAGCTTGAAAGAAATCCGGTTTTATTTTATCAGTGAGCAGATTTCTAAATGATTAACAGTCGATCAATCGCTGTCCACCCTTTCCCTAGGCCTATGTTGACATTGTTTTCTGTAGATGAGATATTGCTACCGATGTATGTGAACTGGTTTACTAATTTAAAACTTAAAGTGGAGATTGCTCCTTCTTGTTTCAATCACAAGAACTGTGTTTTATCTACATTCACATAGAGACCAATGCCTTTTACAGCTTCCTCTATGCTAAGCTGCTCGGATTTGGCTTGGGCAGATGAATTTGCGAGAAGCACTAGATCATCTGCATAGTCTGCATCTACCATAATTTCAGTGGGATATCTGTTTTTTTGTTTTTTTTAATATGAAACCATTTTCTTTTATTAGATCTATTGGCATTTGTAGTACATAATCTAGGCAGATCATAAAGACAATAGTGTTAATGTATATCCTTGCAAGACCATCAAATGTCACCATCAAAGGAGCGAACCACTGCTTTCATATTTTGGTAAAGCACTATTATAGTTGCAACAGTTTGTTTGTGGAGACAATATGCTAGAAGTATTTGATCCATCTTTTCTCTGTGTATGGAATCAAATACCATGAAGAAATTTATGAACAATAATACTGACTTGAGATTTTTTGCACTTTGATGATTTGATGAATAATCAGAATCTGTAAAGTTGTGGATCGATTTCTCTGAAGCAGTTCTGATTTTTCTTAAGAATTTTCTTGGCTTCAGGTCAAGTATGATTGAGAAGCAGAACATTTTGTAAACTTTAGCAGCTTTTGCAGTAAAAGTTAGTCCTTAGTGATTCCGAGGTTATTTTTCTTGGCGAAGGGGAAAATGCATCCTTTTGTCCATTTCTCTTTTGTGTCTTGTTTTTACACATTGCATAATCAAAGAATTACGTCATGAAATTTCCTTGTCTTTCAAACTTCAGAAAGTATTTTGTTTAGGCCAATGGTATAATGGTTAGAGTGTTCACCAATGATCTGGGAGACCGGGTTCAGTCCCTGGTCAAGTCATATCGAAGATTCAGAAAATGGTACTTGATACCTGCTTGCTTAACACATAGCATTAAAAAGTATGGATCAAGGGTAAGAGGAGCAATCCAGGAAAAGGTGTTGCAGCCTACACCTTGGAGTAGTAGTTACTGAAAAGGGAGCCTTTGGGTGACCCTCGACTATGGTCTGTCAACTTATATAGTTTCAAGTTGATTAGAACAACAATCCCTTGCAAACAATTATAGATTCAATTATCAATTTTTAATAAAATTTATGCTTGATGTCAAGTATTCCTGTTTAAATTGAATTACCATGACCAGAAAATCTGGCAAACACTTGTGCGTGACATACAGAACCACTGGACAGCTGTTTCGACCTTATTAGGTCTCATCAACAGTGTATACTGTGATCTCCACCACTGGAGATCGAACAAGCGACCACAGAATGCAGAGCCGAAACTCTACATCTGAGCGAATTTGCCAGATTTTCTGGTCATGATGATTCAATTTACAATATAATTCTTCTACTTAAAAAATAGAATCTACATCTATTCCTATTTAATACAAATAATCTTTAAACAGATCTTTTTGGATATTGACTAGAAGATGCCGCATAAGTTGTGTAGGCGGCATAACAGGAAGTGCACCTGTCTCCTAAAGTAACCAGGACACAGATTGTGTAAGTGCCATGTAAATTGCCTGAGTGGCATGCTAGAAGGAGGCATGTCCACACCCAACGTGTAGGCAGAAGATGTGACCACAAGGATTTGCGTCTGGAAAATTGTATAAACAAGGGAAAATTTCAACCTGGGCAGAATGAAGCTGAGAGGTATCACAGAAAAACCACGCTGTCGCTCCTGTAAGTGTACATCTCGGCCATCTCCGGCTCTCTCTCAACCAACCCATACATGTATGTTTTGGGTAATAAAAGGAAAAAGAAATGAAGCAGATTATATTTTTATACCTCAGCATTGTTTGTCTTTCTCTGCTATACAACATTCTATTCAACTCATAGATGAGAACCTAACAGGCATTACTGTTCTGGGCCAGAGTTGATGGCAATGAAGGGGTACTCCTTACTCCCCAGAGCTGCTGAATTAGAGTTCACCATCAGATGATTTTTAATGTCATACTTAAGACACGTCATTGGATACAGGTAGGCTCATAACTTTCTGCTAAGGATGCAGTCAGTGCATTCTAAACTCTCCCAACAGAGGAATTATTTAAAAGATGTTATATAACAATTCCTAAGAGTTGTCTTTGGCAACCATTAAATATAATAGGGAGTTATGTACTTAGTATAGGGTTAAGTTCTTTTTACAGAGGTGCATTTAGTGTAATGACTATTGTTGTACAAAATGGAATCAGTGACTCAAGTTCAAATCCTGGATGATACTATTTGCCGTCACTTTTCACTAATGCCCTTAAGAAAAAGGCACGAATTCAACTATTCTGTCTCAGCTATGAGTAACAAATAGAATTGACTAGATTCTTTATAGCAACCAGTCTTCGATAAGGAAAATTTTGAATTCTAACCAATTGTAGTCTACTTAAAAATTGAAATTGTGTCACATCCTACCCATGGGGGAGTGGTTGAGTAAATATATTACAAAGTACATTTATGTGGAAGTATGTGGCACATAACTGTTATCAACATAAAGAATGAACTCAGCAAGCTGAGTTCAAATCCTGGATGAGGCCATCTGCATTTCACTTCGCACTAATGCCTTTAAAAAAGGCATGAAACCTTATCTTCTTTCCCTAGTTGTAGGAAAATAGTAAGGCAGACTGAACTTCTTTAATGTTGGTATGGCAACTTGTCAGGATAGAAAACTTTGAATTCAAACCAGCTGTACTCTACTTAAAAATTGATCTTATATCTCATCCTACCAATGGTAATGGTGCTGAGAAACTACATAAATCCTACCAACAGAATTCCAAAATAAAGAAATAAGAAAAAGTACTAATAAGCATTTAATCCTAAAGAGATACTTTATTATTAGCATTTAACCCTGAGGACCGTTGATACGCTCTAAACATTTGGTTTATTAAATCAATGTAGTTTACAGTTGTATGAGACCCAAGAAAGGTCAGTACAATACAAATAAATCCTATGCTGCCATTTTGAGTGGATTTGGTTTACCTGGGAACCTGCTTATCTGACATATATAATGCAAATGTCCCAAACAATATATAGATG
Source organism: Sepioteuthis lessoniana (assembly GCA_963585895.1). Lineage (NCBI taxonomy): Eukaryota > Metazoa > Mollusca > Cephalopoda > Myopsida > Loliginidae > Sepioteuthis > Sepioteuthis lessoniana. The sequence goes on from CAUZXS010002681.1 coordinate 135,571, forward strand.
AAACAGAATTGTCCTTGAATTCAAAAATAAATGGCTATAGATACAGAATTCAATTTCTGAATTATAAAAAGCTTTACCCAGTTGAACATGACTGCTAAACAGACCACCATGGCCTCAACAAAGACATCAAATTCATTATAATAGAGAAGACAGAAAAAAATTTAATGGATAACACATCAATTCTGGAAGCTGATGACAATAAATGGATATTATACCTTGAAAACAGTACTCCAAATGGATTTGACAATGAATTAAACCACCCAATAATTCTTCATTTGACACTCAAACACACTTTATCTCATTTTAACTGCCTGGTCCCACGGAGCCATTTCTTCATGCAATACCTGCTTGGCAGGGGTGAGTTCATCTTGGAAATAGGGAGTGCCAATGGGATCAAACATTTTTTGTGATGACTGCACGAATTTTGATTCATGTGTGACTCCCCAACAATAAAATGATCGAGTATCAAATCTGGTTTATGGTTTAGTTTGATGGCGTATCAATCATAGTAGGTTATTTAATGCCAAATCCTCTTTATACATATGAACAGTTCTATTTCAAACAATTCAGCTTAACATAAATACACTGCTTAAATATCAAGAACAGTTCTATTTCAAGCTATTCAGTTTAGTCAACAAAATTAAATAGTTCTAAGTATTGCTCTGTATCCCTAAGAATTCACTTTAACATCAGTCATTTATTTACACACTGTTAAATGTAAAAACAGTTCTCTTTCAAGCAATTCAGTTTAGCATAAGCACAGTTTAGTTCTATCTGACAAATAAATAGGACCCTACCACTCTGGGCCAGAGTGGACCTGGGAGTGATGGCAATAAAAGGGTGCTCCACATTCCCTAAAGCTCCAGCATTGCTGGAGCCTCACCATTTCGTGTCATATCCAGGACACTCATGAAGAGAGTCTTACCCCTCTGCAGAGATGCAATCAATGTATTCTACACCCCCAATTAATTAAATTGGCCTGGAGAGAGGCTGGATAAATATCAAACATTTTACATTATTTACTCTATGCATCTTGCACAGATGTCCTGCATCCTATTCTTTGATACGATGTTAATGAGTTGTTTATTAAATCAGAACGGTTTTCAGTTGTATAAGACCAAAGTTCTGTATAAATAGCAGAAATAAGTCCTATAATGCTATTTTAAGTGGAATTAGTTTACTTACGAACTTGCTCATCTGACATTGATTCTCTCATTTTGGGTCTCTTAAAAATGTCCACTTTCTGTTTTGAACCCCTTTTCTCTGCACCAAATTTTACTTTCAGCAAGTGGAATTGTTTTCATAAAATTCTTCACAAGGCTAAATTTGATGCCAACTCCTGAGTAAAAGATTTTTCAGGTCAACAATTGGCAAATGCTGTATATTATATAAAATCCTGATGTTCTTGAAAAATTCTGAGCAAAGATTCTGAATCAACTTGATTTAGTTTAAAACAAATGTTTTTATCCCAGTAAAATAATGTATGATCACTGACTATACACCTACTTCCATGGTTAACCCAACTTATCTGCAGGTGTGGGCTGCATTGAAGAGGGTGTAAAGGAAATATTTCTCACCTATCCTTCGATCAGGTCTTTTTGTTTAGGCTGAGAAACTCTCCACGAGTGCGTTTGAAATTTGAAATGTAAGAGGCAAAGAATCAAGGGGTCACCAATTAAACAATGACAGTTTAGGACGAGTCACAGCTTTGCTTTAGCCATTTTTAAATTAATGTTCTATTTTGCCAGTGAAATTGTTCATCAGACACCAAATCTGGAGTCCCTTAAAAATGTTTGTTTTCTCTTTTGAATCACTTTTTTTTTCTGCACCAAATTTTACTTTTAAGTAGAAGAATCAACAACCATCATGTACATTGCTTTTGTGAGAATTTTTTTTCATGAGGCTGAGTGTGAGTGTGAGTGTGAATGTTTGAGTGTATAAATAAATTTTTTTTACAGGAGATAACCATTGATATATATATATATATATATATATATATATATATAAAATGAATAGGGCCACAATGAGATTTACATTTTTTTAATACTTATTTTGCTCTTACATGTTTCTAGCTTCTTGCTGTCTTCAGGAAAATCTTTAATGATTTTGGCTGGTATTGTTTTTGGTTTATATAGTGGCCACTACGCTATGGGGACTCTCTTTTCAAGAAAGCTGGAACCACTTTCATAATGAATATTGCTTTCAATTGGGGAAATCCTTGCCAAAAATAATTAAAACTTGAGAAAAGGCAATTCAGTATTCATTATAATTTTTTTATCAGTGAATTCTATATTTTCCTTAACATGGCTTGGATAAAAATTATTTCATTATTTTAAATAATTGAATCTAGTTTAAGATATATTTTTATAAGGCCAAATCTTCAGGTATTAAATAAAAAAAATGTTTTGCATTTTATCTGTTAGGTTGGTTGGTGGTTTGGGTTTTATGGCATTTCAACCTTTGTAGGTTATTTAACGCCAAATCCATTTTTATGCAAATAGTTCTATTTCAAACAATTCAGTTTAGCATGAGTACACAGTTTAATGGTCAAAACATTTCTATTTCAAGCTATTTAGCTTCATCAAACAGTTCTAATTCAGGTTAGTATAAGTACAGATTTTGTTTACACACAGTTAAATGTCAAAAGTTCTATATTAAACAATTCAGTTTAGTGTAAGTAGAGTTTCAATGTCAAAATCAGTTCCATTTCAAACAATTCAATTTAGCATAAGTATGCAGTTAGTTCTATTTAACCCATATAGACCCCTATCAGGTGATACCATTCTGGGCCAGAGTGGACTAGGTAGCAAAGGCAATGAAAGGGCGCTCTGCATTATTCAAAGCCCCAGCATCACTGGAACCTCACCATCAGATGCAGTTTAGTGTCATATCCAGGACACTCATTGGTGGTGGTGGGGTCTTACCCCTCTGCAGAGGAGCAGTCGGTGTATTCTAAAGTCCCCCCCACCCAGCCAACTGGGCGATTTTATGTCAGTTTATTTACAGCTAGAAAAAACAACAAAAAAAAAAAAAAAAAAAAAAAAACAATAAGTGACTATCGTTTAAGTGTGCTAATTCCATCATTTTTGCTAGGCGTTGAAAAGTTACTTTTCTATGAAAAAATATTTTAAAAAATCATTTCATAGAAATGCAATATCCATTTTTCTCTTTAGGTAATTGGAAAAATAAAGGACAATTAATGTTGTCGATTTAACAATTTCTTTTTCTTCAATTTAAACTTTCTTTTCCATGTTTCCTCAAGTGATTTGAAAGGAATTCAGTTAGGTTCTCCACTCACTGACAAATGATATCATTTTGAATCCATAACAATATACTGGCTCATATGCAAATAATCCCTTCATAACAAGAAATATACAATCAAAGCAAGCCAACAAGAAATTCCCTCAACTCTCTTAGCATGTCTCAATTGACCATCGCTCTTGGCAAGTCCTGTAGACGGCATTCAGTGTCTACACAGAGTTGATGAATATAAGTTTTTTGCTGGTTAGCCAACATGGGTGTGTCCATAAGAGAATGTCATTTATCAGTTTGTCCTCAAACAATACCCAGAATGTCTCACTCATTTTAAGTGGATGGTTTGTGAGATGGGAAGTGGCCATACAGCTGCTGTTTTGTAGTGTGCTGTTTCCAGGATTTGTTTAAAACAGCTAGCATTATTCTCGGATAGTTCCCATCTAGTATGTGTTTCAATGAAAATAGTGCAATCTCAATAAATGGCAAGCCTCAGAAATTAATAAACCAGTTCATATACCTTGGTAGCAATATCTCATCTAATGAAAGCATTGTCAACATATGCATAGGTAAGGCATGGACCATAATTGACCATATGGAAATATAATCTGATAGAAAGAAATGGGAATTCTAAATTCTAGCTGTGTCAGTACTACTGTATGGTTGCAATACTTTGACTTGAACAAAACACATGTATTAAAAAAATACAAAAAAAAAAAAACAACACCAAAAACAAACATGAATGGAGGGGGGGAACCTTGTGATCATAAAAACAACAAAAAACAAGTTTGATCGCTTATGATGTTTAAACATCCTTTTGGGGATTACCTGTTCATGTTTTATCTGTCCCATAATCAGATACATTTGCATATAAATTCTCCACACTAAATGTAACAATTATTATGGGACAGCAGTAGGAATAAACTGCTACATCTGTCCCATAATAGTTGTTTCATTAAGTGTAAAAAAATATATATCAAATTGTAACAACTGTAATGGGACAGGTAGTCATAAACTATTACCTTTGTCCCATAACAGTTGTTACATTTGCTCATATATTTCATACATTAAATGTAACAATTATTAGAATAGAGGTAGTCAGGAATTACTACATCCATCCCATAATAATTGCTACATTTGCATTTAAATGTCACACATGAAATGTACCAACTATTATAGGACACTGCTAGTCTTGAACTCTATCTGTTCTGTAATAGTTGGTACATTTGCTTATTATACAGCATGTTTGATAATTGATAAACTCTAAAGGGTTTAGAATTTATTTGCAGGTAAAAATGATGGTATTTAGCAGATGAAATGTTTATACAATTTGTGGAGGATTTTTTTTTTTTTTAAATGTTAAAAGCAGAAAAATGTTTTTCTTTTTAAGTTTGGAAATTTAAAGATTGATTTTAATGTATGTAAACACACCTGGGGTTATTTTATGCTTAGAGGTTAGGGAATCACATTCATTGTAGGTTTACATTTACATTATTTTGGGGTTGTTTCTTGACAGATTTTTTGGATAGATATCAAGTATTCCTATCTAATACAAATAATTTGCACACAATTGTAGGGTTTCAAGTAATTGATGATAATTGTTAGTGAACTATTATAGCTTCAAGCAACTATATAGTTTGGTTTTAGTTTTATGGCACATCATCTTTTGTGGGTTATTCATGAAGAGCAGTAGTGGTACAATTAAACCCTATAGATGTAGACGTGTGGGGATAAGGGAGCTCATATATTTCCCCAAGGGTATTAGTTCAAAAGAGAATGAAACAACATGACTATTTTATGCCTAAAGGTTAGAGAATTGCATACATTGTATGTTTAAATTCTTTTTTAAGGTAGTTTTTGGTAAGCAGTTATAAGACATTGAGTATTACGAATGCAAAGAATTTTTAAACATTTATTCAACCCATAGATGAGACCTCAACAGGTACTTGCAATCTAGGTCAGAATGGACCAGGGAGTAATGGCAATATAATCGAGGCACTCCACACTCCTCTGAACTCAAGAACTGAAGCCTCACCATCAGATGCAGTTTAGAACATGCCTTTTATGGAGGGATAAGTAAAAGTAAAGTTAGCGACCATAGTCATGGGTGACCCGAAGGCTCTCTTTTCAATAGCTACTACACAGAGGTGTAGGGGAGGACACTTCTCCATTCCCTGGATTGGTCCACTTTACCCTTGATCTGTACCTTATAATGCTGAGTGTCAAGCAAGGTGGAATTAAGTACCATTTTTCAAGTCTTTCATAAGACTAGACTGAGGATTGAACTGCAGTCAACTGGACCATTGGCAAACACTCTACTCATTAAGCTAATAGCCCAGTTTATGGAAGGATAACATGTTTAAATGAACCTGAACTCATTTCTTTGCAGTTGAACGGTTCCAAGTATGTAATACCAAGAAATCCATTTGACAAACAAGTAAACAGTTTAAAGTATTCTACACTAAGAGTTTTATTTGTGCACAGTTAAATGGTTCCAAGTGTTGTTATGTATCATAAATAATTCAATAAAACATTTGTTTAGACACAGTTAAGTGGTCAAATAGTTCTACTTGACCCATAGATAGGACCCAATCAGGTGCTACCACTCTGGGTTAGAGTGGACCTAGGAGTAATGGTAGTGAAAAGGTAGTCCATGTGTCCCAGAGCTCCTAGGATTGAAGTCTCACCATCAGGTCCAGCTAACTGGGATAATGTCTAATTAAACAATTTAATTAAGCATGAATAACTATTTTAAGAATACAAGTAATTTGCCAATTTCTTTTGAAGTTCAGAGATTCTGTACATTTTGTTTATATCTTAAAAATATCCTTACACAGATGGTGAACTTGTAGAAGATCTAGTGTTGTGTCAAGGTAGGTGATTTTTCACATATGTTACATGCAAAAGGAAGTTAACTTGAAATTTCCCTAAGTTTACATTCCCTAACATGTGAACAATATTAGGTTTGGATGATAAGACCCCCCCCCCCACACCAGTGATCCTTGTTAGCAGTTGAATTTCCCATTGAAATATCCAAGTGTTTCTAATTCCAATACAGGAAATGTGATTTATACAGATTGGACAGTCTACAACTATGGTCTCCAGGTGTACAAAGAAGTTAAAATAGTTTAAATACAAGTTGTCAAAAGACAGTTATACTTAGAAAAAAAAAAAAAATAACCCCAATATTTTATTACATTCAATATCACAACTATTATATTGATTAATTTTAATAGCATGTCAAACCTTAGAGAATACCATTTACATTTTTATGGAGTTTCTTAAAAAAAAAAAAAAAAAAAAAAAAAAAAAAAGTTTGTTTTTTTTATTACATGGGTTTATCAAGTATGATTAATTTTTTTAACAGTTCAATTTGATCCATAAGTACTACCACTCTGGGTCAGAGTGGACATGGAAATAATAGCAATGAAAGGTTACTTTACACTCCACACAGCTCCAGGAATGGAGCCTTGCCATCAACAGTTTAGTGTTATATCCAGGTCACTTTTTTTTTTTTAATTTTTTTTTTTTTAATTATTTGCAAGGGAAGGGAGGGGGTGTTTCTTCCTCCTCCACAGGTAATACAGTCAGCGTCCTGCTGACAGGGCCAACAAATAGAGGACAGCGGTAATGTTTTGTTATTACCATATCACACATACAGTTGATAATTACAATTTTTTGCACAGTATAAAAAAAAGTTTAAAAATGAAATTAAATAAAATAAACTGTATTCATTTATTTATTTTTTTTATTTTTCCTTTTTTTTTTGTTTGTTATCTACGAAATCTTGAGCTTTCTCGGCCGAGAAGCCAGAAGTCCTTCTCCTCCTCATGTAGTGATAAGTCAAGTGTCCTGAGACCCAATCAAAGGTGGGTTAATAGTAGGCAGCAGATGGTAGCACAAGCCATACTGACCAGTGCTAGAGAAGATGACTGACCACTGGTCTGAAAATTAAGCAGACTTGTTATTTTGGACAAAAGGGGGAAAAAAAAAAAAAAAAAAAAAAAAAAAAAAAAAAAAGAAGGTACCCAGAGGATTATCATCCCCCCACCCTGAGAAAGAAAAAGCAACAGCATAAGATACCGTATTTCTCAGCATAAAAGATGTTTACAAAGGTATTTAGAGGACTGCCACTAACTGCAACCCTTTCAAGTGCCATAGCTGTTGATAACCCTCTATTCATAATACCAGCAACTGGGACACACAGTGATATTGGCACAGAATTATTTTAATGCTAAATGTGCATCTTATGTGCTTGGAAACACAGTAAATTTATTAACCTTTAAAAACTTAAAATCCAATCAGTTCGCCACCCCCACCTTTTCACACTTCATTTCTCAATTTTTTTTTTTTTTTTTTTTTTAAGATGAGATGTTTGATTCATTTGGACCAATTTCCTTATCTTGAGACAAAAAACAAAACAAACATTGCCAGAAAAATGGGGTGGGAGTGGAGGTGGAGAGGGGGCACATCCAACCATGGAAGGAAGTCATCAATATATTCGTAAAAATGGCATCTCTCAACTGCCAAAAACTAACAACACGCTCCAATATTTATCAACTCCTGGGAAACTTCTTACAGTGTAATGCAGGGGTCTTCAATGTGGGTGGTACCTACTCATCCAGGGGTGAGTTTGAGTGTGTGTGTGTGTGTGTGTGTGTGTGTGTGTGGATTAGCTTATTTTTATTTATTTGGTTATTTTTTTTGTACTAAATGCTGAATTGTATAGTACCAATGTTGGCACTTGTGGATTAATAGTTATTTCTCTTTCTGGAACTTCTTCCTTTGGGTCTCCTTAAAACTGGGTTTTCTACCTCTATTTTGTTTTTATTGTATCATTCTCTTCCTGCCTTTGGGAAGTTTATCTGTGTTTTAATAAAAAAGTATCCAACAGACTATCGGGAATCATGTCGTCTTCTAACATAATTTTTCATTATTGCAATACGCAAAAGCAGAGAAATATTTTCAATTTTGGGGTAGGGTGGAAGGAATTCTGTGATCTTAAAGAAAAAAATAGAAAGGAAAAGGGGGAGAAGGGGGTGGGTGATAAAGATTCTGGTTTTGTTAGCCAATGTGTCTTGAAAATCAAAAGAACTATGTATATGTGATAGATTCATATTAACCATTTTTAGTTTTTTTAAAAACTTACCCCCCCCCCCAAAAAAAAGAAAAAGAAAAAAAAGTCGTTTTTTTAAATAATTTTCATTTTGTTTCAAAAGTTCTGAGTGGCCTATACCTAAAGAAACATCATTTTGATGAATGTATTAGTTACTTCCCTTTAAAAGTTTGAGGTTCTGCTGAAGCATCGTAGAAAAATTATTAAATGCAGTGGTCACCTGAGAAAGGCAAAGTGTTTATGTCAGCCCAAATGTGATGAGATAATTAAAAAAAAAAAAAAAAAAAAAAAAAAAAAATTACAACAATAACAACAAAGATGAAGAAACTGGTCTGAATGAATGAAAAGTTCATTTCAATCTCCACTCCACAACAGCAGCTGATGAACCATTTAAAAATAGTACAATCTGACCCATAATAGTTGTTACATTTGCATGAGAATTTTCTGCATTAATCGTAGCAATTGATATGGGACGGAGATAGTTAAATAAGAAATGAGTTTCTTCAGATAATTATTCCTTCTTTAAGAACTGGGGCTGGGGGAGAGGAGAAAAACTTATTCATTTCTGGTTTTTGTTGTATTTTCAGGTTCTAGGGAGAAAGAGGCAAGACAGACTATTGGCAAGTAAAACTTTGCAAGAGAACACCTCCCACACTGTACAATATTTTTTCGATTTTATTTTAAAGATTTTTATCTCCAATAAATTAAGTGGAGTTATTTCCCTGGAAGCATATTAAATGTTTTATCGGCTGGTATGAAGAGTCGGATTAAAAAATAAACTGGATGGTTATTTGGGCAATGTTAAATGGTTAAATTTCAATAGGAAGGGATTTGGAACTTTATCAACATCATGTGGAATATTTGCCAATCGTCTGCAGCAACTAGAGAGAGAGAGAGAGAGAGAGAGAGAGAGAGAGAGAGAGAGAAAAGAATCAGTTAAGTGAGAAAAAAAATTTATGAGGTCTGTCAAGAACAAATCTAGTTATCCTGAGAACCAGTTGTATAGCTTTTAAATAGTTTGGCAGATGGGACTTTGTTGCCCATCTGCGAGCAGACTATGTCACTGAGTAAGCTTGTGTACTGTGTGACTGTCAAATTCAAAAATGACATTTTGTGCAGGGTTTTTGGGGGGGGGGGGGGGGGAAAAAACAAAAAACAAAAAACATTGCATCACCTATCACTACTCTGGCTGCAGTCCAGATTTGGTTATCTTCAATTTCTGTTGAAAGGGAGATTTCAGACCAGGAATGAGATTAAAGAGAATGTGATGAGGCAGCTGATGACATTCCTGAATGATGTAACTTTTACAGCTGAAAGAAATATTGAGGATTCCTACATGAAGAAGAGTGGGGAGAGATCTAGAGAAGGAGGAGAAAGTCAGGTGAGAAAGAGAGAGGGGGAAGAAGGAGAAAGTTAGGAGAGATATAAGGGAAGAAGGAGGAGAATGACCTGAGTAGGGAATGGAGCAGAGTCACGGGAGAAGAGAGAAGAAAGTCAGGTAAGAGAGAGAGGAGAGAGAAGGAGAAAGTTAGGAAGGATGTAAAAGGAGAAAGTTCTGAAGTGGGGAAAGAGGAGAAAGTCAGGAGAAAGGAGAGATGTAAGGGAAAAAAGACAGATGAGAAGGAGGAGTTTTGTTGAAAATGTAAGTAAAATCTGACCAATTTCTTTTTATTATTTCGACCAAAAGGCCAATATTAAGGCGTAAATGTTGCCTGAAAAAAGAAAAAAAAAGAAAAAAAAAAAAGAAGACAACACAGACAGAGGCACATTTCAGATGATGGCACCGATTACTATTTCTGTCCCATAATAGTTGTCACATCTAGCACATCAAGATCTACATGTAAATCCAACAAGTCTTATCAGACAGAGATAGTATCATCTTCAGAAATAATGAGTTTTCAGCATTTTTTGTTTATTATCTGAAACAAATGTATTTTTCAATTATGAACAAGTTGAATTATGTTTTAGACTAAGACATTGCTGTTGAAAATGAAATAATTATATGAAGAAACCTTTTTTGATTAAAAATTGGCTTGAGAAAATTTGGAATTAGACAGGAGGGAGAAAAAATAGGATTAAAAAATTTTTTTTATATCATATATATATATATATATATATATAGGAAATTTATTTCATGCTGTTGCATTTTATCTGAAATGAGTTTTAGATTCCCAATAAAAAAAAAATTAAAATATCCCACTAAATATGGAAAGAAAATCTAAAAAGGGAGGCAATTTTTTGTTTTTCTGAATAAATTTTCATCCACTTTTTTTTTTGTCAGCCTAATATAGTAAAAAAAATTTAGAAAGAAAAATATTAAAGAAAAAAAAAACAACAAAAAAAAAAAACCCAACAACTTTTTCCCCCCCCATTCACAGGATAATGTTTCTCACAGCCAAGTTAGGAGAGGTCCTGAGGTGGTAAGTGAATACACCCACAGAATCATATTGGGAGACTTCAGATATTATGAGGGGTGGGGTGGGGGTGGGTCAACAATCTATATACAAATATGGGGGAATTAGAACAGAAAGACTCATGTTATCAAATAAGACTCAGGATAAATTTTTAAAAAACCCTACAAAAAAAACAAAAAAAAAAAAAAAAACAAAAAACAAATGAAACAAAAAAAAAAAAAACAAATCTTCTGTTTATCTGTTAAAAGGAAAGGGTTGCTGGTGGTGTGGGTGGTGGTGATGTGGACTTTGGGAGTGAAGAGGTTTCGCCAACCGTTCCAGACGGGCAATATGAGCCTTGTACAAAATCTCGTTTATGTGGTAGTAATAAGGATTGGAAGATTCATCAAGTTCTGGCGAATATTTTTTCATTATAGTCTGATCAGTTGCATTCTGTTGTGGGTGGAGCAAATGGCTGGGTGTAGAATGCTGCTGTTGGGAATGCAGGTTGGGGTGAGCGTTATCCATAATGCGTGGCAGAGCCATCGAGGATGCAGATTGTTCTTGATAGTGTTTGGACCCAGTGTCTGCTGTGGCATATACCGACCGAAGTTGGTGGTGTTGCTGCTGCTGCCGCCAAATATTATAAGACATGTCTGAATGCCCATTTTCCACAATGGCAGGATCCGGGCTTGGAACAGACTTAAAAAGATAAAAGAAAAAAAAAGGTTAATGATAAGAGTAATCATAAAGTTTCTAGGACGATGTCTGATGAACAAAACTTATTCAATAAATTAAGTAAACTGCTTTGAAAAAAGAAAAAGATTGTGGACAAAGCTGTTTGCATTTCACTTTGTGCTAATGCCCTTAGGGAAAAGCACGAATAGTAAAGCTGACTGGGCTCCCAAACCTTGGTAGGGTAACTGATCACATCATCAAGTTGTGTTAACAGCACAAAAGTTCCCAGACTCTTTCTTGCCACCTGTCCCTCCTTGTAGGTCCTTTTGGCTGCATCTAGTGTTCACACACAGCTGATGTATGGAAATCTTTGCTGGTTGACCAAGATTGGCATGTTCAAGAGAATGTCGCTTATGAGTTCATCCTTACTTCTCCACCAGAGCCCCACGTCTTGTTCATCTTACTTGAGATAGTAGTTAGGTGGCCATACAACTGCTGTTTTGTTGCACGTTGCTTTCAGGATTTGTTCAAAATAGCTTGTAGCATTTTTGTGTAGTTCTCATCTAGCTTTTTTCTCTTGACATTTTGTTAGCATCAATAGTATTGGCACAGCTACAGATTGGAAGAAATCCAGTTTAATTTTATTTGATAGAAGGGAGAAGAAAAGACAATTCTAAAAGTGAGGAGTGTTGGTTAGATTGTGTATATAGTAAAATAGATTAGCTCAAAATTTCAGGCTAATGAGGTCAAAAAGTTCATGCTAGATACCTTGGCATTTTAACGTCCAAGGTAGTCATCCCTTTATACCAATTGGGGATTGCTTTCTTAAAAACAGAACACTATAGAATAATTTTAAATATTTAAAGGCCACATTGAAATTTACTGTCTGCCAACAAGCTAACTCATATTCTACATCTGCTCAAAAGATGGAAGTAAGATTACATTCCAAGATTTCCTATTCAGGATCGAGTCTTGAAGGAAATGACCCAGTAAACACAATTCAATTATAAAAATATAAGCATATTGTCACTGGGCCACATAAGCCTCTTCTGGATTTCGTGTCTTCGATTCTCTACCCTCTACAAGATGATCACAGTTGGTGTTTTGCTTCACTGGTAAGGGCTACACAACAAGAGGACTTTTGGTTATTCATAATCTTCACATTCATTGCTAGAGGTCATGAAAAGAGATATAAATCTGGAGTTCTTTGTCACTTGGTGCTACACTATGGCATTAAAAACAAAACAATAAAAAATAAAAGTGTGTAATGGTTAATGAGCTAAAATAAATTATTACTCATGAGTTTGAATCTTATTTGGTGTACCATACAACTGGCCTTGAGCCAGACTAAGATAAGGAGTGACTGGTAAGTTAGTTTAATAGTGAGAAGAAAGAAATTGGTGATGTGACCGAAGATGGTGACCAAAAACAACTTTACGAGGATTAAGTGTTTTTGTAGTTTCAATCGGCCAACAAGACAGCAAAGAAGCAAAATCATTTGCCACCCATTTAAAAGCGGAAACAAAGATTCCGTTCCAAGATATTCTATTTGGATCCTTTAGTTTTGTAGATTCAGTCATCCAACAAGACAGCAAAGAAGCAAGCTTATGTTCTGCATCCACTCAAAAGTTGGAACTATTAAGATCACGTTCCAAGATATCCTATTCAGTGTTAAGTCTTGAATGAATAGACCCTGCAAATATAACTGTTGAACGGTAAACATGCTGTTCCTGGGTCATATGTCTCTTTCAAACTTTTTAAGTTTGACTCTTAACAGAAGGTTTATTTTCTGTTCCCTAACTCCACAAAACGATCAATAAGTTGTCTAATGTTTATGGATATCCCATGATTTCTTTTTAACTGTTCATATTAACAATTGGTTGTGGTGGTGATAGATACAGAATGTCTACTCAAGAAATAGTTTATAAATATATGCGACACAAGGTTAATTTTTAAGTGGAATTTGAATTGCGTTTTCCTTCTAGACCAGTTGCCACACCAAGATTAAAAAGCCCAGTGTGGCCTACCTACTATATACCCATAGTTAGGGGGTATTAGCATTATGTGAAATACAAACAGCTTTTCCAGGATTTGAACTCTGGTTGCCGTGTCTATATCCAATGATGATGACCATTACAACAGGAGTGCCTTTATAGTTTACTGTGTGTGTGAGTATATATATATATATATATATATATACACACACATACATACACACACAGTGGACTTCTATATAAACATTTTCCACAAACATATTAACAAAAAAACTGAAGATATTAAAACTCATAATACACAATATTTCAGAGAAAAGTTTACTACTGTAATTTAAATTCAACCCAAACACTGTAATTTCATCTTCCCAGCATTTTTGTAGGAATTGTAGAGATCAAGACGTGCAGTCCTGGTCACTTAAGACATTGCAATAACTGCAGTTTATAAGGAACCCTTTTCAGCCATTTCCACAAAGTTTTACAAATGATCTGCTGCAGGTTTCTGCAGGCTGTGAAGGTAACTAGCATAGACATGATCCAATTGTTTATCAAATATATATCATCTCTCTTTAGCAATTATAGACTGACTGTCCAGTGGTCGGCAATTTCCTTAGCGTTTCACAACAGTAACAGATTTAATGTTGCTTAATTCAAGCACACGGAATGCCTTCTTTAACAGCTATAGTTTTTGGAACTCTGAATGGAACACTTGGTGCTATAGAAAGTCTTAATGGTAAACTTTCAAGTGTTTCTCTAATAATGATAAAAAAAAAAAAAAAAAAAAAAAACTACTGTAAAAGTACAAACATCCTTATTTAAAAAAAAAAAATCTTTGAAATCATTTTTCTTTTCTAAACGACTTGGAGCTCTCTTTAATAGGCAAGTCTCAAAGTTCAACTAATATTTTACGATAAAAAGGAAATAATACTTACTTCAGGAGAACAATCAGAACGGCCTCTGAAAAAAATGAATAAATAAAAAATAAAATAATTGCAATTAATTTGAAAATTCTTTTAACTCAATATTTTGAGTTGAGCATTATTTTATGTTACACTATAAGCCCAATGTTTTAGGCTGAGCTATATTTTACTATACACTGTAAGCTCAATATTTCAAGATCTTTTAATGGAATGATGAGAAAGGTTTAAAAGAAAGAAATCTGCATCCATGGATCAAGGAGAGATCACATAAGATTAACAATAAAAGGTTTAGTATAGCCATCATTCACAGAATTTCTTTTAATGAAATGATGAGAAAGCTTTAAAAGAAAGAAATCTGCATCCATGGATCAAGGAGAGATCACATAAGATTAACAATAAAAGGTTTAGTATAGCCATCATTCACAGAATTTCTTTTAATGAAATGATGAGAAAGCTTTAAAAGAAAGAAATCTGCATCCATGGATCAAGGAGAGATCACATAAGATTAACAATAAAAGGTTTAGTATAGCCATCATTCACAGAATTTCTTTTAATGAAATGATGAGAAAGCTTTAAAAGAAAGAAATCTGCATCCATGGATCAAGGAGAGATCACATAAGATTAACAATAAAAGGTTTAGTATAGCCATCATTCACAGAATTTCTTTTAATGAAATGGTGAGAAAGGTTTAAAAGAAAGAAATCTGCATCCATGGATCAAGGAGAGATCACATAAGATTAACAATAAAAGGTTTAGTATAGCCATCATTCACAGAATTTCTTTTAATGAAATGATGAGAAAGCTTTAAAAGAAAGAAATCTGCATCCATGGATCAAGGAGAGATCACATAAGATTAACAATAAAAGGTTTAGTATAGCCATCATTCACAGAATTTCTTTTAATGAAATGATGAGAAAGCTTTAAAGATGTCTGCACTAAAAATAAAGTTGCATATTTCACTCCAGAGGTATAAATGCTTCAGTGAAACAGATGATCCTCTGTCTTTTCAAACTTTCCTCAGGTTGTCAATGTTAATTGTGTACATCTTGTAAGATATAACATCAACAAATATTTGCTTCTTCTAATGGAATCTATAGATCACATTGGAGAAGAAACAAATTAAGCGTAGCGTGTTCAAAGATGGGTCTAGTAGGATTGGTTTGGTTTTATGGCATATCAACCATTTTTGCTTATTTAGTGCCAAATCCTGTTTTTACATATATATCGAACATGATTTGTAAACACATTTTGTAGATACACAAAGTTAAATGATCAAACAGTTCTATTTCTAACAATTTAGCATAATCAATAAAGTTAAATGGTTCCAAATATTGCTATTTACCACTAACAATTCAATTGAATTTCAATTATTTCTTACCCAATCAGGTAATACCACTTTGGGCCAGAGTGGACCTGGGAGTAATGGCAATGAAGGGGTATTCCACATTCCCCAAAACCCAGCATTACTAAAGCCTCACCTCAGATTGTTTAATGTCATATCCAAGACACTTGTTAAGGGTGTCTTACTCCTCTGCAGAGATACAATCAGTATATTCTACAGCCCCAGCTGTCTGGGCTGTTATAGATTTACTGGACTCCAATGCCACCAAAACTCTTGATACCATCATGAAGGGGGTGTTGAAAATGTTCTCTTGTTTTTATCCAAAGAATAACAGTGTTCTTGAGAGCATTTGATGTACAGATTGTATTCATCCTACTCCTCTTTTACAAGGAGGTTGTGACAAGGTCAATTTTTAAGCAGAGTACAACTGGTCGGAATTCAAAGTTTTCTGTCTCCTATAAACTCTGATTTCCCAACAGGAATTGTAGATAAATCTTTTGCTTTTTATTAAAGATTAAAATAAAATGAAATAAAATCACCCTTCAGTGAAGAGAGAGTGAGAGAGTTTATACTGAGCGCAGAGGTTGAGTTTATCTGTATTTGTAGGTGAGACAAGCTGCTGCTGCTAACAGGAACCTACCAAGTTCTGAGAGAAGAACTAATATCACCAATAACAGTCATAACTGCCCAGTCTGCCCTATCATTTACCCATAGCTGTTTGGGGGAGGGTCAGTTGGATTCATGCCTTTCCTCAAAGGTATTAGCATTATGTAAAATGCAAATAGTCTTGTTCAAGATTTGAACCCGGATTGCCAGGTCCATTTCCAATGGCAATAACTTATAACCTCCTTTTTAATGTATAGATAAGCAAAATTTTAGAATAATGAAACAGCAAATGATAATTGGATTTTTATGAAAGTTTTTGTGGGATATCAATTTAACTAAATTTATCTAGGGTGCAGTCATCTTTGTTTAAAGCCATCTCATCAAAACTGAATAATCACTATAGTAAATATTTTGACTTGATCTTTTCAAGGCTGAATTATCAGATTTGGTTTATTTAATGGCATAGAGGAGGGAAAAAAAAAAAGTTTTATCAGAGACGTGGCTTTTTTAATTATCTCCTTATTAAGTCAAATTAAAGCTAAAAAGTCACAAAATCTCTCATATAAGATAATTTGGTTTCATATATATATATATATATATATATATCTATATATATCTAGTATATGTGCAATACTTACTCTATATTGAGACTGTTGATTCGTTTGGATATTGGAATGGATTCATCTAATTCATCATCCTGACTCCTGGGACGTTTTCGACAAAAGCTGCAAGACAAAAAAAAACAAAAAAAAACAAACCCTCAATCAATCAATCTATTTGAATATCATTGTGGATAAGGTATTGGTTCAATGAGCAGCAGCATACAGTTCATGCTTCAGTATTATTCTTTTTTTTCTTGATAATTGAAAATGACCAACAATTTCTCAATTATCAGGAGGAGGGGAAAAAAGTGATTCATTATGAATGAGAATTTTACCATTTCCCAATGTAAATGATGGACACATAACATCACTTGGTGACTAATCAAATGATTCTTTTAAAATGATAAACAAAAATCAAGAAGAAGAAATTTCTTGCAAACAAAAAAAAAAAAAAAGAAAAAAAGAAAAAAGAAAAAAAAAAGAAAAAAGAAAAAAAAAGAAAAAAGAAAAAAAAAGAAAAAAATTTGTTGCTGTATTTGTGAAAAATTTCTCTAAAATCTTCCAAGTTGCTTTTGTGCAAAGAGAAATTTCTCTCATTATATATATATATATATATATATATATATATATATATATATATATTAGACCCCCACCTCCAAAGATTTAAAAAGAAAATTAAAAAAGGTATTTGATACTTCCTAGCTTAAGATACAGCATAAGGTACGTATCAAGGGGAAAGTGGAACATTCTGGAGAAAGGAGTAGTGGCCTCCTCTACATCTCGAAGTAGCTATTGAAAAGGGAACATTCAGGTTAGCTTTGACAATGGTTGCCAACTTTATATATAAAGTAAAGAAAATGGGGCTTGAAAATATAACTCAAGCCTCCCACCCCCACCTCATTTGATTGTAAATGTATAACTCATATTCATGTTGGCCTCACAAAACCATTATTTAGTCACAAATTGGACTGGAAATTGCTTCATTTTTAAGTGTATTGCTCTAATGAAAATTGTGTTATGGTATGCTATTTTGATAGATCACACACACACGTCACAAACTACATTACCATAAATTGTGGTGGATATGTCAACCTTTAGAGCAAAAAAAAAAAAAAAAAATCTCTACAAAACTAGCAGTTGATTTATGCGGCAGGGATCAACCCCAAATCTTTACCACCAAGTGGTCAGTTTTTAATTTTACCCCTGCTGTGTAAGTGAACGACAAGTTTTATAGAGATTTTTCTGGCTTAAAATGCACACAGCAGTGACACCAACAAAGCCATCACCAAATAATGACTCGAGTGGTAGTGGGGAAGGGTCAAAGCATTCTTATCAGTAACCCAGAATACCCCCCCAGCAGTATCTTACGATGCCACCAGACTTAGTTTTCCATCATATTGTGGAATGCCAGGTCAAGCTGCATTTCAAGTCAGGTGATCACTTCTCAGACCCCCCATTAAGTCTCTTATCTTAACAGAAAATATGGTGGTGTCCTTTTAAAAAGAGATAATACAAATATCAACATCTCAAAAAAAATAAAAAATAAAAAAAATAAAATAAATTTTTTTTTTTTTTTTTTAACTGTATTTAAATGGGAGGGGAAAAACAGACACAAACCTTACAGGAAATTATGCAGCATCAGTTGTATGAAGCTTCTCAGGTTTATAGACTAGAAAATGCAAATTGACCTGAAGTCCTTTCTAAGGGGAGTGCCAGGCTGCATTAAAAGGGGTAGGAGCAATCCCTGATGTCTGAGGTGCACCACAAAGAAGCCATTAGGCAATTATTGGTTTGGTTTCTTTGTTTAATGGCATATCAACCTTCCTGGGTTATTCAATGCCAACACCATGCTTTTAGAAGGACAGTAGTGGTACTATTTAACCCATAGCTTGGAGGATAAAAGGGTTCATGCCTTTCCCAAGGGTATTTGCCTGAAAGTGAATGTAATAGTGCAACTGGAGTTTGAACTCACTTCATGGCCACAGTCCAGTATTTCAGCCATTATACCATGGAGACTCCCACCACCAACTTTTGTTATACCCTCAACATTTAAATGAAGAGGAACTTGCAACAAACTTCAACTCTAATTACCACTGCCCTTTGCAGGGAGGTAAATATGCCAAGTTTTATAAGGCTGGACTAACAGAGAAAAAAAAAAAATTTTTAAATCCCACAATAATGAAAACACAATTATTTTCAAACTGAACAATAAACAGTTTCTACAATATTAAAAGAGAAGGTGATGTAAGAAAAATACAAATTCAAAATCTGCTAATTACACAAAAAGTATTTTTAAAAAGCATAAAATAAAATGATGGAAATTTCAACAGAGAAATCATCATGACAATATGTCATGCAATACTATTTTTGTCATTTTGTCGACAATTTCAAGGTGTCTCCTGCTGACCTTTTAAAGCTTAGCAAAGTTCTCACATTTATTTTCAAATCAAAATTATATATATGAAAGTCATTTTAAAGTGATAATTTGGATTTTTAGAATAAAATTTAACATTTACCAGTGGGTATTCCTTTATCTTTGGATTTGTTTATTATCATCTAGATAAGAATTTTATAATAAAAGTTTGTTTTTAGACTTATATACTGATGCAAACAAACTGCTTAGCACTATTTTTTCTTTTTTAGTTGTGCAAGATAAATATATTCAATTCATATCTTTTCTAAATACCCCTAAGCAAAAGCATGAAACCAATGATTCTCCTACCTATATATAGGTAAATAGTAGGGCAGACTGAATTTTTTTTAACCTTAGTATGGTAACTGGTCTAGATGGAAAACTGAATTTAAACCAGATAAACTGCTTAAAAATTGACCCTGTGTGGACCCCAGCTCTAGTGGAGAAGTTGGAGTATATATATATATATATATATATATATATATATATATATATATATATATATATATTATAGAATATAAATAATATAATATATTACACACACAAAGGAAAGGTAAGTGTGTGAGTGCATATATAGAATTAATACGCTTCTAAAACTTTAAAAAAAAAAAAAAATTATATATATTTACCAACCCCTCCGCTCGGGCAGGATATGATACAAGGTCAATTTTTAAGTGGAGTTTAACAGGTTTGAATTCAGAGTTTTCCTTCTCCTAGACTAGTTGCCTCACTAAGGCTGAAGAACCAGTCTGTCCTACTATTTACCCATACCTGGAGGGAGAATAATTGGATTCATACCTATCCCAAGGGTATTAGTGCTATGTTAATGCAATCAGTCTCGTCCAGGATTTGAACTCGTGTTGCCGTGTCCATTTCCTACGACGATAACCATTACACCATGGGCAAATTATATATATATATATGTAAAGATTTTAAGAAATAAAAGATAAGATTTTAACTCATAAAAATGATGCTCTAATCTAATCCTTATCTAAATGCTGTATACTAATCCTAGAAAAATCAGATTTTGAGATTGATTATAATTAATAAATTGTGAGTTATAATAATGGTCAATGTTTTTGTTTCACTGGCTACATAAGATTCACAAGTTCAGCTCATGCCATCTGAACCAGTCTATATAAGTTTCTGTAAGTTCATATATCTGGGGTAAAAGGAATTTTTAACAATAACAAGATGAAATAAATCTGGATCTATTATGATTAACTGCACAGATTTGCTTACAGATATTTAAGAGAAATTGTTTTGTTTCTGGAAAAACAAAAAAAACAACTTGATTTGAACTAAATTTTGATCTTTAATCATAAGAGATCATCTAGTTTCAACTGCATAAAAACAAGGCACTTTATTTCTGGGAGTTTGATAGACCTTGCTAATTTGTTTGTTTGCTTCTTTTATTTATCAAATGAGTTTTTCGTACCAGCTATAACTGGTGGCTTTTCAATAGTTTCTATGTGATTCAAAGTCTTTTCTAAGTTTCCTAGTTGATTTAAGCAGTGCTGTGGTCTGTATAGTCTTGATGCTTCCTCTGACCTCCAGTTCCCCTCCAGTCACTTTTCCAGGCCTTAGGAGACCATTCCAAGAGCACTAAATACAGTTGTTCCAAGATTTCTTTTTAGGGTGGGGTTGGGGCTCTGTGGTAAGTTTTAAGTAATCATCTACCATTTTACCTTTTATTTTCACACTGAGATTCACTGAAACATCAAAATACATGAGACGACAAATTCTTTTTTCTTGTCAATTAAAATTAGGTCGGATCTTCTGGCCTGAATTGAGCAATTTATTTGTATCACAAAATGACGGATAAGTTTTTCAAATTTCATTTCTAGGAAACATTCTGGTTTGCATCTACTGTTTGTCTCTTGCACAATTCCCAGTGGATCACCTTTTCTACCCAGTCATACCTGTTCTTGCATTTCTTTTGTGCCGATTTGCTGTACTCAATTGCATGATTAATTGTTTCATCGATCACCACATACCCTGCATTTGTTATTCTTCTGCAGTTTATTACTATTATTTTAAAATGCTGCTTGATTCTATTTAAAATGCTTCCAAAAAAAAAATCAAGATTTTTTATTTCCTTTAGTTGTCATGATCCAAGAAGAGATGTTAAAAAAAGTACACATAAAAAACAAAGTGCAACATCTGTACAAATGAAAGGCACAAAGAAAAAGTGGATTCAACTTGTAGGTTGGTTAGTTTTATGGCAAGTCAACACTTGTTAGGTCATTTAATACTGAAGTCAGTCTTTTTACAAGCAGTTATATACTTTCAAGTCACTATTAATCATTTGAAAACAATGATTGTTTCACATAACTATTCTTAAAACAAATAACTTTGCATGTGGTAAATGGTTTTAAGTATTCCTATCAAATACCAATAATTAGCACACAGTGAAATCATTTAAGCATTCCAAGCCAACACTAATAATTAATATAGTTGGCGACTGTTGTCAAGGGCGACCCAAACACTGTTACTCTTGATATGTACTTTATAATACCGAGTGTTATGCAAGGAAGTATCAAGTACCATTTTTTTTTTTTTTTTTTTAAAGTCTTTGGTATAACTTGACCTGGGATTGAACCCCGGTCTCCCGGACCATTGGCGAACACTCTACCCATTAAGCCAATATAAATTTTCAAACAACTAATAATGATTTTTTTGTAAACAATACTGCAGCCTTGGACAGGAAGTTAGTGATAAAATATCCAGCTTCATAAGCATTTTTAGGATACTTCAGTCATCAGGTAATGCCTATAACCAATTTCTTTCAAGTCAACGTTGATTCAATGGTTTTATAGTGAGTGATCCCTTATTGGATCATTAAATGCTGGAGTCAGTCTCTCTTTTTTTTTTGGTAAGCAATCAAGTAACAAGTCTTATTCAATAATGATGATGATGATTTATAAAAAACAATGATGAGTTCTTGGAACTATTAATACAATTTGCACACAGTTAAATGGCATCAAATATTTCAAGTAATTTAATCACTTTAAGTATTCTTAATGCAAATAATTTAATCACTTTAAGTATTCTTAATGCAAATAATTTCCAATTATATGGTATCAAGTATTAATATCTAATATCAATAATTTCTGTGCAATCATAAAAGGGTTTTTTTGTGGAGGTGCCCGTGGTGTAATGGTTATCATTGTAGGAAATGGACACGGCGACACGAGTTTCAAATAAGTAATAATTATGTCCCTAAGTAAATGATAGAGTCCAATTTTATTTGACCCATAAATTGGACTCTAACAGGTACTACCAATCCAAGTCAGAGTGGATCTAGGAGTACTTGCGTGGAAGGAGTACTCCACATTCCCCAAAATTCCAAGACTGGAACCTCACCATCAGATGCAGTTTAGCATCATACTCTGAACACTTATTGGGGCTGGGGGTGTCTTATCCCTCTACTGGGGAGCAGTTGGTGTATTCTACAGCACCAGCTGACAGAATGGTAATGAAGGAGGTCACAGCACACTCCCTAGAACCTAAAAAGTGTAGCCTCACTACCAGACAATTTATTGTCATACCCAAGACATTTTTTATGAGGACTCTTCCAAGGGACGTACAGTCAGTATATTCTAGGCTGTACCAGCAAGGGGTTATCAACTGGTGTGATGTATTTCTAGATAAATATTTAAGAGTTGAATACTTTATTTGCTTATAGAAAAATAGAAAATCTAATTTGGAGACTTTTTTTCCTTCCCTTTTTTGAATTATAAAAAAACAAAACAAAAACTCTTTGCTCAGA
Organism: Sepioteuthis lessoniana; assembly: GCA_963585895.1. Taxonomy (NCBI): domain Eukaryota; kingdom Metazoa; phylum Mollusca; class Cephalopoda; order Myopsida; family Loliginidae; genus Sepioteuthis; species Sepioteuthis lessoniana. The sequence goes on from CAUZXS010002681.1 coordinate 158,656, forward strand.
TTTTCTATCAAAAGAAAGAATCTTTGTGACTTGATTGAAGCAGTTGGCCTTTTTAGGCTAAAGGATTCAGCACAACTCACCCACAAGTTTTTTAAAAGGTCAAACACAACAGCATTTTATAGAAATTAATGTCAGATGAAAGAGGAGAGGATCCTTATGGCATAGTGGTTAACATACTGGACTGCAACATCATAGTAAGCAAATTCAAACTCCAGTAACACTATTACGTTCACTTTTGGACTAATGCCCTTTGGGAAGAGTATTAACCCATCCCACCAGTTCTGGGTTTAATAGTACCATTACTGTTCTTCTACAAGGATGCTTTTAGGTCACCCATAAAATTTGATATGCCATAATAAAACAAAGAAACCTGACTAATACATGGAAGGCAAAGAAAAAACTCCATGAATTAAAAAACTACGAATTCAGCCCAACAATCTTGTACATGTCAATATGATCATAATCATATAGTCATTCAAATATAGCAATTATGTAAAAAGTTCCATTGTCAACTAATTAATTCTAATTAGTATTTTTCTTTCATTTTAATTTTACCTGCCCCTCCAACTCCCTTAAAAATAATGACAAATAAATGATATGGTACAGAGAAAGAGAAAGAATTTAAAAGGATTGGTTTCTTTCTTTGATGGCATATCAACCTTCATGGGTTATTTAATGTCAAAGCCATTCTTGTAGAAGAACAGCATTTACAGTATTCAATCCAAATTTATCAGACAGCAACTGGAAGTGCCATCATAACAAATGAATGGCTTCCTTAGAAAGCAAAAATACTAAATTAACAAGGGAAAAAACCAAAACCGATACTGAAACAAATTGCTAAACCGCCCAACTCATATACATATAGACATATACGCACACACGAATGCACTTCACTATATACATATGCAGCTAAGCCCAACAGTATTAATTTGCAGTTTGAGTTTAGCACCAGGAAAAACAAAATATTACAACTACTAAACCCTTTGTAAGTGTTTGATTTATCTACTTTTCCACTTATTTTTATCACACACACTATATATATTTTATCCAAAGCCAGGTCAGCTGATGGTGGGAATGATTCTATTTTAAGATTTATCTTTTTTCAATATCCATGTAATTCAAAATCAGAGAGAGAGAGAGAGAGAGAGAGAGAGAGAGAGAGAGAGAGAGAGAGAGAGAGAGAGCTCAATGTAAAATAATGATAAATTAAAATACAGAGCAAATGATTCCAGATAAAAGAAAAACCTTTAAAAATTTCTTTTCTTTTTTTTTTTTTTGTAATATTTGTTTCAGCAAACCCTTTGGGTGAAGATGCAGATGTAACATTTTAAACAAATATAGGGTG
>CAUZXS010002682.1:5000-25000 GCA_963585895.1 Sepioteuthis lessoniana
GCTTTTTCCATAGATTAAATCTAGTGTTTGCTTCCTCCTATGTAAAATTTGTTGTCACTGACATAATTCCCTGAAGAGAAGTGACCGAAAAAAAGGGTCCACGTTTTTTAAGATTTTAAATCTTTTAATCGTTTTCAAAGTATGTTGTTATGCACACGCTTTTTAAAATAATGTTGAAATTTTGTATCTACTGTAAGATCTTCATATATATATATATATATATATAAAGTAATGATAATAAATAAATATATATTAGATATATATATATTTAATCCATGAAAAATATTCTGCGACCTTTGGTTTCATGAAGTTTATAAAAGTTTAAACTTTTATAAAAGTCTCATATAAGTAATAAAAGATAAACTTTTATAAACTTCATGAAACCTAAGGTCGCAGAATATTTTCAATATATTAAATATATATATATATATATCTAATATATATTTATCTATTATTTATCTATTATCATTATTATAAAAGGTCTATCTTAGATATTGAGCACTCTCCATATTATATTGCACTTGGTTTGACATATAACCACAAAGTGCTTTACTGAAGACAAACACTCTCATAATATATATATATATATATATAATAGACCAAGAACACTTAATAATAACAATAATGACAATAATAATACTAACAAATGGAATATGTACAACCCAGCACCTATCCTAGAAAATGACACGCATAAACTCCAATGGGACTTTAACATACAAACGGATCACCTAATCCCGGCTAGAAGACCTGACCTTATGATAATCAACAAAAAAAAGAGAATCTGCAAAATTCTCGACTTTGCTGTCCCGACTGACCAAAGAATAAATCTGAAGGAATGTGAAAAGAAGGATAAGTACCCCGACCTTGCTAGAGAATTGAAAAAGTTGTGGAACATGAAAGTAACGATTGTGCCAATTGTGATTGGTGCTTTAGGCACAATAGCTAAATGATTATTAAAAGGCCTGGAGGACTTGGAAGTTGGCGGACGGGTAGAGACTATCCAAATGACAGCATTGTTAAGAAAAGGCAGAATCCTGAGACGAGTCCTGGAGACGTGAGGTGACTTGCAGTCACTCAGACTCTATTTAAAAACCATCAGCTAATACTGATGCGAAAAACTCTAAAGGAGTAAATAATAATAATAATAATAATCAAATGGGTATGCACAAACCATAATTCGTCCAGAAGAATGAGACGCACTAAGTTCTCTGGGATTTTGAGATAAGAACAGAAAACCAAATCTCGGCAAGAAGACCAGACTTGCAATAATTACAAAAATAAACCCAAAAAAAAAAATCAGATGGTTCCCCAAGTTTTGGAAAGAGAGCTGGAAAAATTGAGAATCAGAGGACGAGCTGAGACCATCCAAACTACAGCAGAATACTGCGAACAAACCCAAAGACTTGACTGTTTGTTTGTTATTTAATGGCATATCAATCTTCTCGGGTTATTTAATACCAAATCCAGTCTTTTAGAAGGACAGTAGTGGTACTATTTAACCCATTGATGGGAGGATAAGGGGTTTCATACCTTTCTAAAGAGTATTTGTGAACGTAATCGCGCGACTGGGGTTTGAACTCGCGTACTACGATTCTGCTCGCCATAGATTTAACCAATACACCACGGAGACACCCAAAGTAGATTTCTTATCCTTTAGACTTTAGTGAAAGACCAACAGCTAACGCTTGTGTGAAAAACCCGCAAAGAGTAAAATAATACTATATGTTATATGCGCAAAACAAAATACCAAAATACCAGACTTAGTGTTAATTATCAAGAAAATAAAAACTTCTAAAAGAGGGGATTTTGCTGTTCCAGCGGAACTACAAACTGAAATAAAAGATGCGAAAAGATAGACAAACGCCTGGAGAGCTAAAAAAGGGGGGGGGCTATGAAACATGACAGTGATACCAATTATAGTTAGTGCACTCGGAACGGTTCACAAAGACTTGGAAAAAAGAGTGGACGAATTGAAAATTCAAAGGAAGAATCGAGACCATCCAGATAACTGCAAAGATCGGCTAGAATACTGAGGATAGTCGTTGAGACCGGAGGAGACTTGTTGTCACGCATGTTTTAGTAAAAATCTATCAGTTAGACTAAGTGCGAAAAGCGAATGCAGCAAATTAGCACAGAAGGAGTATAAGGCGAGACACGACTGGGTCGGTAAGGTGATTCACTGGGAAATGTGCAGGAAATTTCAATTCGACCATACAAACAAATAGTATATGCACCTGTCCTAGAAAATGACTCGCATAAACTCCTGTGGGACTTTAACATATAAACGGATCACCTAATCCCGGCCAGAAAACCAGACCTCATAATAATAAACAAAAAAAAGAGAATCTGCAAAATTGTCGACTTTGCTGTCCCGGCGGACCACAGAATAAATCTGAAGGAAAGTGAAAAGAAGGATAAGTACCCCGACCTTGCTAGAGAATTAAAAAAGCTGTGGAACATGAAAGTGACGATTGTGTCAATTGTGATTGGTGCGTTAGGCACAGCAACTAAAGGATTATTAAAAGGCCTGGAGAACTTGGACGGACGGGTAGAGACTATCCAAACGACAGCATTGATGAGGGCGGCCAGAATACTGAGACGAGTCCTGGAGACTTGAGGAGACTTGCTGTCACTCAAACACCAGTGAAAAACCATCAGCTAATACTGATGTGAAAAACTCTAGTCGTACATGGGATTTTGCCATCCCAGCAAACCACAAAGTGAAAATCAAAGATAATAAAAAGAGAGACAAATACTTGGACCTTTCCTGAGAAATAAGAAAGTTGTAGAATAAGTGGATGACGGTGATACCAATTGTAATTAGTGCTCTTGGAACGATCCCGAAGGTTTCAAAAGCGTTGGAAATCGGACGATGAATCGATACCAACCAAACTACAGTATTGCGAAGATCGGTCAGAATACTGAGAAGAGTCCTGGAGACCGGAGAAGACTTGCTGTCACTCATACTCCAGTAAAAGACTTTCAGCTTACGCTGGTGTGTAAAAACTCTCAAGGAGTTATGATAATTTTAATGATTATCCCAAATAGACTAATCTAATTTCATAGATAGGAACAGATTCTACAACACTAGGGCCCGAGTGGAACTGACAGTAATGGCAAACAAATAGTGGTGTCAAACTCTCCCGAGCTCCAGATTGGTTTGGTTGGGGTTTTCTGACACATCAACCTTTGTAGGTTATTTAATACCAAGTCCTCTTTATACATATCATATATGATTTGTCAACGCATAGCTTGAAGATACCGTTTTTCAACAAGCCAAAGCTCATTTGTTTGCACACAGTTAAATGGTTATGCATAAGATATGTAAGTCAATAGTTTTTTGATAATCCTATTTTTAAATGAGTTAAAGCTAATTTGTTTGCACAGAAGTATTTTTATTATTTGCTCACAATTAAATGATTCCAAATATTCGAACACGAATAGTTCGATTTAATATCAATCATTTGTTTACTCTCACTTTCAAACATTGCTGTCTAATAGTTTTATTGGCACACAGTTAAATGGTTTTCGATATCAGTATGTAATAATAACAACTCACTTTAGGCAACCAGTTAAAAATTTTCTAGTATTGCTAATTAACACGAATAATTTTTCAATATTACTCATTCGTTTGCGCGCAGTTAAATTGTTCCAAGTATTACAACGTATCCCTAACAATTTAATCAAATATCAGTCATTTCTTTACACCTAGTTGAATGATCGAATAGTTCTATTTCTAACAATTCGATTTAACATAAGTCTCCAAAGTTAAGTGGTTCTAAGAATTGTTATGTAACACTAACAATTCGATTAAACATCAGTCGTTTGTTTACTCACAGTTAAATGGTCAAACAGTTCTATTTCTAACAATTCAATTTAGCATAAGTCAACAAAGTTAAATAGTTCCAATATTGCTGTGTATCACTAACAATTCAATTAAACATCAGTCATTTATTTACACACACTTGAATGATCAAACAGTTCTATTTCTAACGATTCAATTTAGCATAAGTTAACAAAGTTTAATGGTTCCAAATATTGCTATGTATCACTAACAATTCAATTAAATATCAGTTATTTTTTTCAATACAGTTTAAATCATCAAACAGTTCTATTTCTAACAATTGGATTTAACATGTAATTTGTTTGCACTCAGTTCAAATTTCAGCCAGTTCTATTTGACCCATAGATAGGACACTATCAAGTGTTGCCACTCTGGGTCAGAGTGGACCTGTGAGCGATGGCGATGAAGGGATACTCCAGGTTCCCCTGAGTTCAAGGACTGGAGCCTCACCATCTGATAGTTTAGCGTCATATCAAGGACACTCGTTGGTGGGGGCGTTTTACCCATCTGTAGAGGTGCATTCGGAGTATTCTACATCCACAGCCCACAAAGCTGCAGAGCTCCAGAACTGGAGCCTCACCACCATAAGTGGTCTAGCGTAATAACCAGAACAATTTTGGAATTGTCATTTTCATTTGTCTCCTGTTTTTCGACCTTTATTATAGAAAACTGATGAATTGTTTGTTTTGCGGATAGCTGAAATTGTGGATCGTAATTTGTGGATAAGGGAGACCACTCTTTATTTATTTATTTATTTATCGTCATTGGCCCCAATTGTTTGATTGTCAGAACAGTTTGGGCCTTACGAGAATTCGTTGTTTTATGTTTTAGGGCAGAGGCTTGCGTAGAAGGGGTGGGAATGAGGAGTGGGCGAATAGGTTAATGACTTGTGGGCTGGGGTTTTCGCAACGAGATGAAAGGAGAAGGTAAGGAAATAATGAGAGGCGTCTCTGTGATGCTTGGCCGATTTGGAAACGGTCAGTTGGGGTGGGGAGTAAAAGAACTAGTTAAAAACAAAGAATCAGTGATTGAAAGAAAGAAAGAAAGAAAGAAAGAAAGAAAGAAAGAAAGAAATGTGGGAAAAAAAGAAAATCTGAAAAGAAAGAAAGAAAGAAAGACGGGAAAAAAGGGAAAATGTAAAACAAAAAGAACTTGGGAAAAAAAAAACCAAAGAAATGAGATGAAAAAATGAAGAAACAAACAAACAAATAAGCAAACAAACAATCAAAGAGATTAGATGACAGAAGAAAAGATGGGAAAGAAAGAAAAATGTGAAAAGAAACAAATAAACAAAGAAAGAAATGTGGAAAAAAAGAAAATCTGAAAAGAAAGAAAGAAAGAAAGAAAGAAAGAAAGGAACATGTGAAAAGAGGGAAAATGTAAAAAAAAAGGAACTTAAAACCAAAAAAAAAAAGAAGTGAGACGAAAAAATGAGAAGAAAGAAACAAACAAACAAACAAACAAACAAACAAACAAATAAAATGAAATAAAGAAAGACATTAGAAGACAGAAGAATAGATGGGAAAGAAAGAAAAATGTGAAAAGAAAGAAAGAAAGAAAGAAAGAAAGAAAGAAAGAAAGACGTGAATAGAGGGAAAATGTAAAAAAACGGAACTTAAAAACAAAAATACAAAGATATAAGACAAAAAAGGAGAAGAAAGAAAGAAAGAAAGAAAGAAAGAAAGAAGCAAACAAATAAAATGAAGCATAGAAAGAGATTAGATGACAGAAGAAAAGATGGTAAAGAAGGAAAAATGTGAAAAGAAAGAAAGAAAGAAAGAAAGATGTCCTAATATATATATATATATATATATATATATATTTAAAAAGACGAAAGCTATAAAGAAAAGAAACAAAAAAATCAAGCCACTCGAATTGGTAAATGAAAAGAAAGCAAATGACTCCTAACATAGACCAATTGAAACAATTTGATCTACATCCCAAATATAATCCAATGCTGACAAAAGAAAATGCTTCCCTCACAACCCAATCTTAAATTACCGAGATTACATTTTGTCTTCTTTTCTTTCGGACTCATTTTTAAAACGATTGTTGTCGAATCGAAACATAAGTTACTCTTTTCCTTTTTTAATAACTCTTGTATTATACTTTAAGGGGTTTTACCTCCATTTTTCGTTTGTTTTTTTGTTGTTTTTTTGTTTTTTTTTTTCCTTTATCCAGTCCGGGGGATAGTAACCTTTGTGACGTGACGGGGACAATTTAGAGGTTATGAGTTGTGAACAACAATGGCCGCCATGCATAATTGACATGTTCATCGAGGTCTAAAGAGAGCGGGAAGCGAGAAAAGAAAAGCAAGGAAAAGAAAAGGCGGGAAAAGTAAAGGCGGGAAAAGAAAAGGCGGGAAAAATAAAAGAAAAGCGGTAAAGTTGAATACGCACATAATTTTTGGTAACAATCACAATTCAAAGAAGCAAAAAAAGAAATAGCCTGTTCGCTCAAAATATTTTTATAAAAAAGACGGAAAAAGTCTCTTTTTATATTGTTTAAACTCGTTTTAGCATGGGCTTTATATCATCCTTTGTGTTATTTGTTCGGAAAAAGGAAAAACTCAAATTTATTTTACGTACGTATATAGTGTGTCACTATATACGTACGTACATATACATGCAATAATATATATATATATATATATATATATATATATATATATATATATATATATATTGTCATCCACAGACAGACTGTTTCGTTGTATCCACAACCATTCAGTGTGGCTCGACACGTAGGACGCTTGAAGCTGGGATTGAAACTCAGTAAGTATTGGTTTGGTTGTGTTTTATGGCATATAAACTCCTTGTGGGTTATTTGGTACCGAACCAGTACATATATATATATATATATATATATATATATATATATATATATATATATCAGTCATCTCATAAGAGATATAGCAATAACATACTGAATTTTTAAGAGTCTACGACAATTTTAAATGCCTGTACAAAAAAAAAATCTGGAAACTTATTGAAGGCACCACGTATGTCTTTGTTTAGTCAAATTAGAGAAAAAAGTTACAATATCCCTTATTTGGAACAGTTCTCATCTATTATCCATGGCTCGTTTTTTATTAAAACACATGTACTCCATTTTGTCTCCATTCACATGGAGGCCAATGCCACCTGCTGCCTGTTCCAAATGATGCAGCAGGGGTTCAGCTTGGGTAGGTGTATTTGCCAGGAGTTCTGTATCAACTTCATCGTCTGCGTCCGTGATAGTTTTTGCAGGGTATCGTCTGTTTCTTGCATTTTCCAGTGTAAAGCCATTTTCTTTCATTAGATCTATCGAAGTTTGAAGCACTTACCTACCATCTCTATTACTTTTGTTTATTTATGTTCACTTTTAAAGGTTTTACAACATCATTTCTAGACATAAACCTTCAAAATTACAAACTACGTAATATATTAGATAAAATATAAATGATCCTCGTATATATATATATTAGATATATATATTTAATTAATGGAATATAGACTGCAACCCTGGGTTTCATGGAGTTTTTTTGCAAAACAACAATCATCAAGCTGTTAAGAAAATGAAATGAATCGAAAATCGAAAAAATACAAAAAAATACTGACAAAAACTGTTAGGATTTCGTTTAAATGTTTACGTGTGGTTGTAAGTGTGTGAGTGTGTGTGGGTGTATGTGTGCGTATGCGTGTATGTGTTATCGGTTCGACACATACCCACAAAGTGATTTAGTGACAACCAACTCTGTTATATATATATATATATATATATATAGAGAGAGAGAGAGAGAGAGAGGGACTTTTAATTAGAATGATTTAATTCAAAATATATACTTTGCCCGGTTGGTTTGGGCTGTGGAATACACCGACAGAGGTAAGACCCCCTCCTCAACGAATGTCTTAGATATGACACTAAACCCCTTCATTGTCATCGTCATCGTTCCCAGGTCCACTCTGGCCCTATCTATGGGTTAAATAGAACTGATATGCGAAATTAAGCAAAATTGATTTGTTTGAATTAGAACTGTTTGACTAAACTGAACAACTTGAAATAGAAATATTTTTGACAATTAAACGGTGTACCTACATTTAAACTATGCTAAACTGAATTGTTTGAAATGGAACTGTTTCCGAATTTGAAACTGTGCTTAGGTTAAACTGAATTATTTGAAGTAGAACTGTTTTGACATTTAACTGTGTGTAAACAAAATCTATACTTATACTAAACTGAATTGTTTGAATAAGAACTGTTTGACTTAACTGAATAGCTTAAAATACAAATGTTTTTGACTATTAAACTGTGTACTCATTCTAAACTGAAATGTTTGAAATAGAATTGTTTATTGGTAAAAATAAATTTGGCATTAAATAATCTTCAAAGGCTAATATGCCATAAAACCCAAACAACAAACCAACGAAAATATATATTTTATTTAAAATGACCTTGATTTTTGTTAAGGCTTTTAAGATTTATTTTCTTTTGGTTTTATGGCATATCAATCATTGTAGGTTATTTAATGCCAAATCCATTTTTATACATATAAACAGTTTGATTTCAAACAATTCAGTTTAGCATAAGCACACAGTTTAGTTCTATCTAATCCATAGGTAGCACTAAATAGGGTGCTACCACTCCATGCCAGAGTGGACCTGGGAGCGATAACAATGAAGGGGTACTCCACATTCCCCAAAGCTCTAGCATTTCTGAAGCCTCACCATCAGATTGTTTTGTGTCATAATCGGGACACTCATTGGGGAAGGGTCTTACTTTTCTGCAGAGATGCCGTTGGTGTAGTCTTCAGCCCCAGCCAGCTGGACCTGGTTATTAAGTAGCATTTTGGAAATATATATAAATATATATATATATATATATATATGCTAGAGGTAGTGTTCGCTAATGGGGCGGGAAACTGACGTTCAATCTCAGGTCGAGTCATACCAAAGACGCAAAAAATGGTACTTGATACCACCATGCTTAACACTCAGCTTTATAAGGTACGTATCAAGGGTAAAGTGGAGCAATCCAGGGAAAGAAGTAACGTCCCCCCCTACACCGAAGGACCTTTTGGGTTAGCCCTCGCCTATAGTCGCCAACTTTTATATATATATATATATAGGGGTTGAGCTCTCTAGCGAAGGAAGTAAATGGTTGCCACTAGCGTAAAGCAATGCTCTTCAAATGAATCGAGCTCTCGGTAGCCGTTAAGCGGATATATGTAAACAAAACAAATGTGATACATAAGCGTTTAAATTTCATTCATAGCTTAGTGGTAGACTCTTGTATTGGTGTTTCAGTCAGTCAGGTTTCGATGCCTAGCTTGGGGATTTAGCCTGTCTAGCGACGCCGAAGAGTTCTGATAGAACGAAACAGTCTGTCTGTGGATGACAATATAAATGTATATATATTATGTGTTTTAGTTGGTTTCTTTAAAAACCAAGGACAAATTGGGTTTATTTCTTGTTTTTTATTGAGTTTTTTTTTGTTTTTTTTGTTTTTTTTTACAAGATTTCTTAAGTCAGCTTAAATCCAATTCACTCTGAGGGTTAGTGGCGTTGGGTTTAACGTGCTGGCCGACAGCCTCAGAGTAAACAAGTTCGAACTCCAGTCCTGCTGCACCGTTCAATTTTGGATAAATGACCTAAGAAAAGGCATGAAACCTCTCTTTCTTCCAGTTGTAGGTTAAATAGTACCACTACTGTTCTTCTAAAAGAAGGCTCTGGCATTAAATAATCCAATAATGTTGATATGCCATTAACCAAAAACATCTTACACCAAACTCTCTATAACACGTATATATAAATACAAAATATATATTTTATATATGTGCATCATAAACAATATCATCAGTACGATAGATAGATATGAACTGACTTAGATAGGGGAGTTCGTATCGTAACGGTTATAGTCGTAGGAAGTGAACTGGGCAACGCAAGTTCATTTTCTTGACGAGGCTGTTTTTTATTTCCCATCGCACTGATACACTTGGGAAAGGCATGAATCTAAATATTCTTCTTCGAGTAATGGCAAATAATAGGGCAGGCTTGGCTATTTAACCGTGGTATAGCAACCAGTGTTAAAGATGAAAAAAATCTTTGATTTTAAACTCCGTAAAAAATTGACCTTGGGTAGCGAAGGGATGGATAAATACTTAGATAGATAGATAGATAGATAGATATGAACAAACTGATGAACAGATGAAAAAATTAAGATAGATAGATAGATAGAAAGATATATAGATATATATATGAAAAAATTAAGATAGATTGATAGATAGATAAATAGATAGATAGAAAGATATATAGATATGAACAAACTGATGAACAGAGATGAAAAAATTGTGATAGATAGATAGATAGATAGAAAGATAGATAGATAGATATGAACAAACTGATGAACAGAGATGAAAAAATTGAGATAGATAGATAGATAGATAGATAGATAGATAGATAGATAGATAGATAAATAGATAGATAGATAGATAGATATGAACAAACTGATGAACAGAGATGAAAAAATTGAGATAGATAGATAGATAGATAGATAGAAAGATAGATAGATAGATATGAACAAACTGATGAACAGAGATGAAAAAATTGAGATAGATAGATAGATAGATAGATAGATAGATAGATAGATATGAACAAACTGATGAACAGAGATGAAAAAATTGAGATAGATAGATAGATAGATAGATAGAAAGATAGATAGATATGAACAAACTGATGAACAGAGATGAAAAAATTGAGATAGATAGATAGATAGATAGATAGATAGATAGATAGATAGAAAGATAGATAGATAGATATGAACAAACTGATGAACAGAGATGAAAAAATTGAGATAGATAGATAGATAGATAGATAGAAAGATAGATAGATAGATATGAACAAACTGATGAACAGAGATGAAAAAATTGAGATAGATAGATAGATAGATAGATAGATAGAAAGATATGAACAAACTGATGAACAGAGATGAAAAAATTGAGATAGATAGATAGATACCAGTAGACAAAATAGATAAATAGATAGATAGATAGATACTGACACACGCACACACACACACTTTTATCATGTCTCCCTTTACTTACTATTTATTTTATTTCCGTTATCCCTTTTATCACTCCTTTCAAACATATATTCTCTCTCTCTCTCTCTCTCTCTCTCTCTCTCTCTCTGACTTTTTACGGTCTATCTCTCATCTCTACCACTTCACCTCTCACATCTTACTCTAACCCCTCTCCCTCTCTTTTCTCTTCCTTCGGCTTCTCTCTCTCTCTCTCTCTCTCTCTCTCTGTCACTTGAATTTTTCTCTCTTTATCTCACTTCTTTCTCCCGTTTCCTCCGTTTTTCTCCAATTTCAACTCTATTTCTTTCATTCCTTTTCCTTCTCTCTCTCTCTATTTATCTATCTGTATATATATGTATATATATATATATATATATGTGCGTGTATGTAATTTTTTCCTCTCTTCATTTCTCTTCTCAATTATATCTTACTGTAGCCCTCTTTCTTCTTCATCATTCTCCCTCGACTTCCTCTTCCTTCTTCCCGTCTCCTCTCTCTCTCTCTCTCTCTCTCTCTCTCCCTTTAAGGGATTTATTCCTCCCTTTATCCCTCTTCCCTCAAACACTTCCCCTCTCACTTCCCTTTTTTCTTTCTTTCTTTCTACCTCCCTCCCCTCCCTCTTTTTCCTACTCTCCCTCCCCAACCCGTTCAGAATCGCAAAGATTTCTGAGCTCCACCCCCCAACCCGCAACAGCCAATCATTCAACCTCCTGACAACGTTAAGAGATCATGAATAAAATTAGCTTCAGGTCTGAAATTGCTGAGGTGTGTAACCGCTGGTCATCGGCCTGAACCAGGGGTCACCCCCACTCCTCAGGCCAGCTATACTTTAAGAAACAATGAAATCAATTTGAAATTGCAATGATGCGGTCTCTTCTGACCAAGGTGCTGGGAAGACGAGAGGGAACAGTCCGCAAACACTCAAACACACACACATACACACACACATACACAAATATATAATTACATACACATTAGAGAGCCAACACTGACATATGTGCATGTATATATACATACATCACATTTACATTTGAATACATTATACTTTTATTTATAGGCACGTACACATATATACACACCTATGTAAAAAAAATGGGTCTAAACCTTATTTTTAAAACAATGGTTAACGAAATGTAATATTTGCTATTATATAATTACAAGCAAATTACCCATCAAAAATTAAATGATTGGTCGAAAGTAGTTGCATTAAAGTCGAGAACGCAGGAGCATTGGTAAGCTGGATTCTCAAAATATTCCGTCTTCTTTGGTGACCCTCAAATTATTCCGTTCTCATGAGAGCAAAATCTAATACTTTGGTAACTCCCCAGATTTTCTGTTCTGACGGACCAAAATTGAACTTTTTCGTGTTACCCAAAATATTCCGTCCTTACGAGACTAAAATTGAACTCTTTCGTGACTCTCAAAATATTTCGTTTTGACTAGACTAAAATCGAACATTTTGGTGACACCCAAAATTTTTTGTTCTGACGGACCAAAATTGAACTCTTTCGTGACTCTCAAAATATTCCGTTTTGACTTGACTAAAATCGAACATTTTGGTGACATCCAAAATTTTCTGTTCTGACGGAACAAAATTGAATACTTTCGTGATACCCAAAATTTTCTGTTCTGACGGACCAAAACTGAACTCTTTCGTGACTCTCAAAATATCCCGTTTTGACTTGACTAAAATAGAACATTTTGGTAACTCCCAAAATTCTCTGTTCTGACGGACCAAAATGAGAACTTTCGTGACACCCAAAGTTTTCTGTTCTGACGGACCAAAATTGAATTCTTTCGTGATACCCAAAATTTTCTGTTCTGACGGACCAAAATTGAACTCTTTCGTGACTCTCAAAATATTCCGTTTTGACTTGACTAAAATCGAACATTTTGGTGACATCCAAAATTTTCTGTTCTGACGGAACAAAATTGAACACTTTCGTGATACCCAAAATTTTCTGTTCTGACGGACCAAAACTGAACTCTTTCGTGACTCTCAAAATATCCCGTTTTGACTTGACTAAAATAGAACATTTTGGTAACTCCCAAAATTCTCTGTTCTGACGGACCAAAATGAGAACTTTCGTGACACCCAAAATTTTCTGTTCTGACGGACCAAAATTGAATTCTTTCGTGATACCCAAAATTTTCTGTTCTGACGGACCAAAATTTAACTCTTTTGTGACACCCAAAATATTCCGTTCTGACTAGACTAAAATTTAACTCTTTGATGACTCTCAAAATATTCCTTTCTGATGAGACCAAAATTAGACTTTGATGACTGCCAAAATTTTCTGTTCTAACGGACCAAAATTGAACTCTTTCGTGACACCCAAAATATACCGTTCAGACGAGACTAAAATTGTACTTTTTGGAGTAAACAGTTCAAGACTACGTCGTATGAGTCTCACCTGTAAAATACCATCTCGACAATTAAATACGATCATGGAAGTTTTTGTGTATGTGTTTTTTGTTCGTTTATTAACGAACATAAAAAGGTATAGTGCCATGTATCACGAAATACTGGAGATTATTCTTCGATCTGAGAAACTACTGAGACGTTGGACTTTTCAGCAAGATTACAATCCCAAGCAAATAGCTATGAAAACTAAAGATAAACTCCTTAATAGTATATAAGTGCGTGAACGTTGGCGTAGCGAGTATGTTTGTATGTACCTAACCCCTCTACCACGTTCAGGATACAAATTAAAGTTAGTTTTAAGCAAAGGTTTGAATTCGGAGTTTTCTTACTCCGAGAGTTGTTGCCATGTCAAGATTAAACAGCTCTATCTGACAAACCACTAAGAGAGTAGATTTCTCTACAAGTTAACGATCCCGAAAACCAGAAGTTTTAAAGTGGCCTAATCCTAACCAACTCTAAATACCATCTCGACGACAAAACAGGGCAAGTATAATGCTTTAGGTTTGTTTGTTTGCTTGTTTTCCTCTAACGATACGGGTGTACTGTATACCATCGGAAGTACAATGTATAGTGTTATGTATGGCTAAATACTTGAGACGAACATTCTTCTATCTGAGGAACTACTGGGAGATAGGATTTTTCGAGAAGGTAACGCTCCCATGGAGTGAAAACCAAAGAGAGGCCCCATGAGAAGAATGAGAGTTTTACAGTGGCCTAACGTAAATCCTATACCAAATCTGTGGAACGAATTAAAACCTCAAATTCGTCAGAGCAATCGCCAAAGCCTGAGAGATGTTTAAACAATTTTTCAATAGAAATGCGATGAAATTGGAGCTCATTTTAGCTAAAAGTCTACTTAAAATTATTCCAAACGTCTAACTGCTGTCGTATCAAATGATGGATCATATTTACCAACCCCTCCGCTCGGGCAGGATATGACACAAGGTCAATTTCTAAGCGGATTTTAACAGGTTTCAATTCAGAGTTTTCCTTCTCCTAGACTAGTTGCCCCACCAAGGCTGAAGAAACTAGTCTGCCCTACTAATTACCCATAGCTGGAGGGAGAATAATTGGATTAATACCTTTCCCAAGGGTATTAGTGCTATGTGAAATGCAATCAGTCAGGTCCAGGATTTGAACTCGTGTCGCCGTGCTCATTTCCTACGACGATAACGATTACACCACGGGCACCTCCATATCCGTATCAAATGATGGATACACCATTAGTATTGAACGTGGTGTATTGATAGTCGTCCAAAATTCTCTACATTACTTTTTCTCATATTTGTCGATAAATTTATTTCTATTGGCGTAATGGGTAGAGTGTTCGTCAATGGCTCGGGAGAGCGGATTTCGATCCCAGGTTGAGTCATACCAATGACTCAAGAATGGTACTTGATGCCGCTTTCCTTAACACTCAGCATTATAAGGTACGGATCAAGAGTAAAGTGGAGGACTCCAGGGAAAGAAGTAGCACCCTCCCCAACACCTCGGTTAGTAGCTATTGAAAAGAAGCCCTCAGGTCGCCCTCCACTACTGTCGCTATCTTTACTGATTTTTCTTTATACATTGCATATTCTAAGTATTTATAATATTAAGCCGGAGTTTTTACATCCTTCTATCTTTAATGACATATTAACCTTCGTAGTTTGGTTTGGTTTCTTTGTTTAATGGCATATCAACCTTTTTAGGTTATTTAATGCCAAAGCTATTCTCATAGAAGAACAGTAGTGGTACTATTTAACCCATAGTTGGGAGGATAAAGGGGCTCATACCTTTCCCAAGGGTATTTGCCCGAGAGTGAACGTAATAGCGCGACTGGAGTACGAACTCGCTTACTACGATTCCGCAGTCCATCGCTTTAACCATTACACCACGAGGACACCCCCCTTAACCTTCGTGGGTTATTCAATGCCAAAGACCTCTTTGTAAAAGAACAGTTAATATAACCCATGACTGGGAGATTAGACGACTGAATTGTTTCCCAGGGGTATAAGTCCAAGAAACACGGTAAGAATTCGAACTGGCTTCCAACGAGGCCGC
This sequence comes from Sepioteuthis lessoniana, assembly GCA_963585895.1. Classification (NCBI taxonomy): domain Eukaryota; kingdom Metazoa; phylum Mollusca; class Cephalopoda; order Myopsida; family Loliginidae; genus Sepioteuthis; species Sepioteuthis lessoniana. The sequence goes on from CAUZXS010002682.1 coordinate 20,372, forward strand.
AGTCCATGACTTTAGCCACGACACCACATTGACTTCCAAATTTTAGCTAACTATAACTCCCATATCCCTAGTGTTGTATACGCATATAATACTGATGCAAGCATAAACATGTCGACGCAATAATAAAGACGAGCGAAGACTTCTTTAAAAAACATACCTCTCACTTTATTTGAAAGGGTTGTGTATGTAAGAGGGAGTTAGAGACCGAACAGAACTGCAACATATTGACCCCCACTCTATTGGCCATAACCGTGTTTATTTCCCGTTCTCCAGGATTGCTCAACCGGAGGGCCGGGGGTTCAGCTTTCTGCTGAGTGCTAGCTTTCTCTACCACATCTTGTCACCAACGGGTCTGGTCTCCAAAACTAACTGACTTCCTGTCTTCACCGAGTTATATAATAGTTCATTCGCCCACTCAATATCTCCCCATGACTGGCCATCGAGATGTGTCACTTTCACCGTCCTTGGAATGGCATGTTTGATCGTCATCAAGCGGAAATAACTGTCATGCAGTTCACAGGTCACTCTCTTCCAGTGCATCAGTCTGTGAGTGTACCATGGGATTTTGACCCTGTCCCACACCGTCGGCCAAGCTCGCCCCCGCCAATGGAATATGCATTTCCACCGTCTTTGGAATGGCATATTTGGCCGGGTCGGAGGTCAACATACAACACAAGTTAGACCGTGTGTTTTGAACACGGATCTCCAGCTAACAAACATAGCTCTTGAAATGGATTGTGCTACTCTGTTACGTATTATCAATTTTCGTCCTACGGTATTATTTTGTGTTAATATTAATAACAATTCATTTAGTTTTTCAAGTGCCCTCTTCATAGCCATATCCAGGTCATCTTGTGAGAAATCTTCCCAGCTTATTATCATATTTACCACCCCCTCCGCTCGGGTAAGATATGACATAAGGTCAATTTAATTGGATTCATACTTTTTTCAAAGGGTATTAGTGCTATGTGAAATGCAATCAGTCTCGACCAGGGTTTGAACTCGTGTCGCCGTGTCCATTTCCCACGACGATAACCATTACACCACGTGAACTCTGTCTTTTGGTTTCTGGATCATAACAGTAGATCCAGCTTTCATCGCAGGTCACCAGAGCATCAAGAACTGCGCGATCTGAATTGATCAGCTCGACCATCTCCCTGCTGTCATGACAACGCCTTTCTTTCTGATCTTCTCAGAGCACCCTTGGGACAAATTTCGCGCATATCTTCCGCGTCTTCAGTTCCTCGCGAATAATTGTGTGTACAGTTCACACACTGACATCAAACTGTGTACTTATTGTCTCTATAGACATACGACGGTCCTTATCTATGAAATTCTTTATTTGGCCAATCAACTCTGATGTTCTGACCTCCTTACTCCTCCCACACCTCTCATCATCCCTCACAGACTCACTACCTTCCTTGAATCTCTTATACCACTCAAAAACTGATGTTCGATTCATGCAAGATGCTCGAAAAGCAGTCTGAAGCCTTCCATACGTTTCTGTGGTATTTTTTCCAAGTTTAAATCAGAATTTTATTGCATATCGTTCTTTTAAAGTGTCCTCACGTCCAGATAGCATTTTTGAAATTCACCATCTGTGACAATCAGGATTTAGTAGGGTGTATTGCTGCTGAAGCTGTTGATTTGAACCTGAAATCATAAAAATTGATCAGTCATCTCATAAGATGTATTGCAATAACATAGAGAATTTTCAAGAGTCTACGACAATTTTAAATGCCTGTTCAAAATGTCTGGAAACTTATTGAAGGCACCTCGTATATATATATATATATATATATAGTTCAAGAACTTTGAGGATTGTGAAGTACCCTTTCATTTCCATTGCTTTAAGTTCATCTCTGACGCAGAGTGGTAGTTCCTGTTAGTGCCTCATCCCTTCAAGTAAGTCTGTTTAAAAATAATCTTCATCGCCGAGGAATACTTGATACCATAAACTGAAAATTATTTGTATTTAGAATAGTTACTCGAAACAATAATTGTTTTCCTAATTATTGTTATCATTAGCTACTTGAAACCATTTAACTGTCTGCTAACAAATATTTATAATTAAATAGAAACAATAACTTGAAACCATATGATCTTGAATGAATTATTAGTATTAGAAAGGAATACTTGAAACTATTTATTAGTACTAGATATGAATATTTGAAAACATATATCAGTAGGAGAAGGGAATACTTGAAATCATATTTTAATATCAGATCGGATTACTTTAAATTATTTTAGTACTAGATAGGAATACTTGAAACCATACATTAGTACATGATAGGAATACTTGATTCTCAATATCAATTTTTGATGGGAATATTTAAAATGGAAAATATTAATTTTTTATAGGAATATTTGAAACTGTATATTAATATTTGATGGGAATATTTGAAATGGAAAATATTAATTTTTGATAGGAATATTTGAAACTGTATATTAATATTTGATGGGAATATTTGAAATGGAAAATATTAATTTTTGATAGGAATATTTGAAACTGTATATTAATTTTTGATAGGAATATTTGAAACTATATATTTATATTTGATGGGAATATTTTAAACCGTATATTAATTTTTGATGGGAATATTAGAAATTGTATATTAATATTTGATGGGAATATTTGAAATGGAAAATATTAATATTTGATGGGAATACTTGAAACCATATATTAATTTTTGATGAGAATATTTGAAATCATATATTAGTATAAATGAAATAAGGTTGGCGACCGTAATCGAGGGCGACCCAAAGGCTCTCTTTTCAATAGCTACTACACCGAGGTGTAGGAGAGGGCATTACCCCTCTCCCTGGATTGCTCCACTTTACTCTTGATACGTACCTTATAATGCTGAGTGTTAAGCAGGGAGGTATCAAGAACCATTTTTTGAGTCTTTGGTATGACTCGACCTAGGATTGAACCCCAGTCTCCCGGACCTTTGGCGAACACTACCCATTAAGCCAATGGGATTATTTGAAACTAAATATTTGTGCTAGAAGTTCCCTTCATTTTTGTCTTGATATATTTGGATATGATTGTGTTCTTTTCGTGGAGAAGGAGTCAATTGACACCTTCTGTATGGGCATTAATACGAAGTGAATGCAAACGAAGTTTGGACACGGTTTGTCGATGTCAATCTCCAGACGGCAACCGTCAATCTAACTGCTCCTCCACAACGTAGTAGAAGAAGAAGAAGAAATTCTCTTTGGAAGGAAATATTTCTAACTTTCCATTACTTGAAAAATGTTTTCCTAAAATAAATCAGTTTTAATCTGTCGTATCTGGAGTAGAAATAACCCGAAATTGCGTTAAAAAAAGGCAAAATAAAAATAAAAAAATGAAAGAAAGAAGTAAAAGTAATCGAATTTCGACAATAAACCAAAATTTGTCAGGAACAAAGGGACATTTTTTTTCTTTTATTTTTTTCAGTTTTATTTCATTCGCTGCGAATCTCTGCCGGGTTTTCTATAAATTCGAAATGAAAAGAATGTTCTATTATTTAATGCCGAAAATGGTGATTCATCGGACATAACATATGTATACACACACACACACACACACACACATATATATATATATAATTGCTGAAAAGTGCTTGGGCCAACTAAAAACAGAGAGGCGAAAAGAATGTACGTTTCATTGAGGTAGGTAATTTCCTTTTTTGTTGGGCCAAGAACATTTCAGCAACCCATCGTATACATACACATAAATAAATAGATAAGAACATGATGAAATAATTGATTGGTTTGGTTTCTTTGTTTAATAGCATATCAACTCTTTTTAGGTTATTTAATGCCAAAGCCATTCTCCTAGAAAAACATTAGTGGTACTATTTAACCCATAGCTGGGAGGATAAGGGGGTTCATACCTTTCCCAAGGGTATTTGCCAGAAAGTGAACGTAATAGCGCGACTGGAGTACGAACTCGCGTACTACGATTCTGCAATCCATCGCTTTAACCATTACACCACGAGGACACCCCCCCCCTGAAATAATTGAGTAAGACTACAACAACAACAACAACAATAATCAAACAAAAATAAAAAGATAAATAAGTAGAAAAATACAATAATCTTAACAAACTACATATTGTTGAGATCTGCCAGAATAATGAGAAGAGCCCTGGAGACCCGATAAGACTTGCAGTCACTCGGACTCCTGTAAATGACCATTTACTATCGTAGTGTGAAAAACTCACAAGGAGTATTGTAATAATAATAATAATAATAATAATAAGCTGGAAAGGTGCCCGTGGTGTAATGGTTATCGTCGTAGGAAATGGACACGGCGACACGAGTTCAAACCCTAGCACTAATACTCTTTGAAAAAGGTATGAATCCAATTATTCTCCCTCCATAGGAGGACAGACTGGGTTCTTCAGCCTTGGTGAGGCAACTAGTCAAGGAGAAGGAAAACTCTGAATTCAAACCTGTTAAACTCCGCTTTAAAATTGACCTCGTGTCCTGCCCGAGCGGAGGGTAGGTAAAAAAAATGGATCAATGGCATTTCCACCAGGACAATGCACCAGTCCACAGCTCCTTGCTCCCTGTGACTATATATATAAATATATAAGTCTGGAAATTTATTTAATGGGCCTTGTATATATATATATATATG